>CAXFZR010000548.1:32500-46263 GCA_964007535.1 Brachyptera risi
AGGGTTGCGTTTGTTTGCGGCCGGGAGATGGTGCCTTCACTCATCTTGATAACACGTACCATACCATGGAGGACGTAGCTGTGAGCCAAGATGCATTGAGGGTTGCGTTTGCTCGCGGCCGGGAGATGGTGCCTTCACTCATCTTGATAACACGTACCATACCATGGAGGACGTAGCTGTGAGCCAAGATGCATTGAGGGTTGCGTTTGTTTGCGGCCGGGAGATGGTGCCTTCACTCATCTTGATAACACGTACCATACCATGGAGGACGTAGCTGTGAGCCAAGATGCATTGAGGGTTGCGTTTGTTTGCGGCCGGGTGAAGGTGCCTTCACTCATCTTGATAACACGTACCATACCATGGAGGACGTAGCTGTGAGCCAAGATGCATTGAGGGTTGCGTTTGTTTGCGGCCGGGAGATGGTGCCTTCACTCATCTTGATAACACGTACCATACCATGGAGGACGTAGCTGTGAGCCAAGATGCATTGAGGGTTGCGTTTGCTCGCGGCCGGGAGATGGTGCCTTCACTCATCTTGATAACACGTACCATACCATGGAGGACGTAGCTGTGAGCCAAGATGCATTGAGGGTTGCGTTTGTTTGCGGCCGGGTGAAGGTGCCTTCACTCATCTTGATAACACGTACCATACCATGGAGGACGTAGCTGTGAGCCAAGATGCATTGAGGGTTGCGTTTGTTTGCGGCCGGGTGAAGGTGCCTTCACTCATCTTGATAACACGTACCATACCATGGAGGACGTAGCTGTGAGCCAAGATGTATTGAGGGTTGCGTTTGCTCGCGGCCGGGAGATGGTGCCTTCACTCATCTTGATAACACGTACCATACCATGGAGGACGTAGCTGTGAGCCAAGATGCATTGAGGGTTGCGTTTGTTTGCGGCCGGGTGAAGGTGCCTTCACTCATCTTGATAACACGTACCATACCATGGAGGACGTAGCTGTGAGCCAAGATGCATTGAGGGTTGCGTTTGTTTGCGGCCGGGTGAAGGTGCCTTCACTCATCTTGATAACACGTACCATACCATGGAGGACGTAGCTGTGAGCCAAGATGCATTGAGGGTTGCGTTTGCTCGCGGCCGGGAGATGGTGCCTTCACTCATCTTGATAACACGTACCATACCATGGAGGACGTAGCTGTGAGCCAAGATGCATTGAGGGTTGCGTTTGTTCGCGGCCGGGAGATGGTGCCTTCACTCATCTTGATAACACGTACCATACCATGGAGGACGTAGCTGTGAGCCAAGATGCATTGAGGGTTGCGTTTGCTCGCGGCCGGGAGATGGTGCCTTCACTCATCTTGATAACACGTACCATACCATGGAGGACGTAGCTGTGAGCCAAGATGCATTGAGGGTTGCGTTTGCTCGCGGCCGGGAGATGGTGCCTTCACTCATCTTGATAACACGTACCATACCATGGAGGACGTAGCTGTGAGCCAAGATGCATTGAGGGTTGCGTTTGTTCGCGGCCGGGAGATGGTGCCTTCACTCATCTTGATAACACGTACCATACCATGGAGGACTTAGCTGTGAGCCAAGATGCATTGAGGGTTGCGTTTGCTCGCGGCCGGGAGATGGTGCCTTCACTCATCTTGATAACACGTACCATACCATGGAGGACGTAGCTGTGAGCCAAGATGCATTGAGGGTTGCGTTTGCTCGCGGCCGGGAGATGGTGCCTTCACTCATCTTGATAACACGTACCATACCATGGAGGACGTAGCTGTGAGCCAAGATGCATTGAGGGTTGCGTTTGTTTGCGGCCGGGAGATGGTGCCTTCACTCATCTTGATAACACGTACCATACCATGGAGGACGTAGCTGTGAGCGAAGATGCATTGAGGGTTGCGTTTGTTTGCGGCCGGGAGATGGTGCCTTCACTCATCTTGATAACACGTACCATACCATGGAGGACGTAGCTGTGAGCCAAGATGCATTGAGGGTTGCGTTTGCTCGCGGCCGGGAGATGGTGCCTTCACTCATCTTGATAACACGTACCATACCATGGAGGACGTAGCTGTGAGCCAAGATGCATTGAGGGTTGCGTTTGTTCGCGGCCGGGAGATGGTGCCTTCACTCATCTTGATAACACGTACCATACCATGGAGGACGTAGCTGTGAGCCAAGATGCATTGAGGGTTGCGTTTGCTCGCGGCCGGGAGATGGTGCCTTCACTCATCTTGATAACACGTACCATACCATGGAGGACGTAGCTGTGAGCCAAGATGCATTGAGGGTTGCGTTTGTTTGCGGCCGGGTGAAGGTGCCTTCACTCATCTTGATAACACGTACCATACCATGGAGGACGTAGCTGTGAGCCAAGATGCATTGAGGGTTGCGTTTGTTTGCGGCCGGGTGAAGGTGCCTTCACTCATCTTGATAACACGTACCATACCATGGAGGACGTAGCTGTGAGCCAAGATGCATTGAGGGTTGCGTTTGCTCGCGGCCGGGAGATGGTGCCTTCACTCATCTTGATAACACGTACCATACCATGGAGGACGTAGCTGTGAGCCAAGATGCATTGAGGGTTGCGTTTGCTCGCGGCCGGGAGATGGTGCCTTCACTCATCTTGATAACACGTACCATACCATGGAGGACGTAGCTGTGAGCCAAGATGCATTGAGGGTTGCGTTTGTTTGCGGCCGGGAGATGGTGCCTTCACTCATCTTGATAACACGTACCATACCATGGAGGACGTAGCTGTGAGCCAAGATGCATTGAGGGTTGCGTTTGTTTGCGGCCGGGAGATGGTGCCTTCACTCATCTTGATAACACGTACCATACCATGAAGGACGTAGCTGTGAGCCAAGATGCATTGAGGGTTGCGTTTGTTTGCGGCCGGGAGATGGTGCCTTCACTCATCTTGATAACACGTACCATACCATGGAGGACGTAGCTGTGAGCCAAGATGCATTGAGGGTTGCGTTTGTTTGCGGCCGGGAGATGGTGCCTTCACTCATCTTGATAACACGTACCATACCATGGAGGACGTAGCTGTGAGCCAAGATGCATTGAGGGTTGCGTTTGCTCGCGGCCGGGAAATGGTGCCTTCACTCATCTTGATAACACGTACCATACCATGGAGGACGTAGCTGTGAGCCAAGATGCATTGAGGGTTGCGTTTGCTCGCGGCCGGGAGATGGTGCCTTCACTCATCTTGATAACACGTACCATACCATGGAGGACGTAGCTGTGAGCCAAGATGCATTGAGGGTTGCGTTTGCTCGCGGCCGGGAGATGGTGCCTTCACTCATCTTGATAACACGTACCATACCATGGAGGACGTAGCTGTGAGCCAAGATGCATTGAGGGTTGCGTTTGCTCGCGGCCGGGAGATGGTGCCTTCACTCATCTTGATAACACGTACCATACCATGGAGGACGTAGCTGTGAGCCAAGATGCATTGAGGGTTGCGTTTGTTTGCGGCCGGGTGAAGGTGCCTTCACTCATCTTGATAACACGTACCATACCATGGAGGACGTAGCTGTGAGCCAAGATGCATTGAGGGTTGCGTTTGTTTGCGGCCGGGTGAAGGTGCCTTCACTCATCTTGATAACACGTACCATACCATGGAGGACGTAGCTGTGAGCCAAGATGTATTGAGGGTTGCGTTTGCTCGCGGCCGGGAGATGGTGCCTTCACTCATCTTGATAACACGTACCATACCATGGAGGACGTAGCTGTGAGCCAAGATGCATTGAGGGTTGCGTTTGTTTGCGGCCGGGTGAAGGTGCCTTCACTCATCTTGATAACACGTACCATACCATGGAGGACGTAGCTGTGAGCCAAGATGCATTGAGGGTTGCGTTTGTTTGCGGCCGGGTGAAGGTGCCTTCACTCATCTTGATAACACGTACCATACCATGGAGGACGTAGCTGTGAGCCAAGATGCATTGAGGGTTGCGTTTGCTCGCGGCCGGGAGATGGTGCCTTCACTCATCTTGATAACACGTACCATACCATGGAGGACGTAGCTGTGAGCCAAGATGCATTGAGGGTTGCGTTTGTTCGCGGCCGGGAGATGGTGCCTTCACTCATCTTGATAACACGTACCATACCATGGAGGACGTAGCTGTGAGCCAAGATGCATTGAGGGTTGCGTTTGCTCGCGGCCGGGAGATGGTGCCTTCACTCATCTTGATAACACGTACCATACCATGGAGGACGTAGCTGTGAGCCAAGATGCATTGAGGGTTGCGTTTGCTCGCGGCCGGGAGATGGTGCCTTCACTCATCTTGATAACACGTACCATACCATGGAGGACGTAGCTGTGAGCCAAGATGCATTGAGGGTTGCGTTTGTTCGCGGCCGGGAGATGGTGCCTTCACTCATCTTGATAACACGTACCATACCATGGAGGACTTAGCTGTGAGCCAAGATGCATTGAGGGTTGCGTTTGCTCGCGGCCGGGAGATGGTGCCTTCACTCATCTTGATAACACGTACCATACCATGGAGGACGTAGCTGTGAGCCAAGATGCATTGAGGGTTGCGTTTGCTCGCGGCCGGGAGATGGTGCCTTCACTCATCTTGATAACACGTACCATACCATGGAGGACGTAGCTGTGAGCCAAGATGCATTGAGGGTTGCGTTTGTTTGCGGCCGGGAGATGGTGCCTTCACTCATCTTGATAACACGTACCATACCATGGAGGACGTAGCTGTGAGCGAAGATGCATTGAGGGTTGCGTTTGTTTGCGGCCGGGAGATGGTGCCTTCACTCATCTTGATAACACGTACCATACCATGGAGGACGTAGCTGTGAGCCAAGATGCATTGAGGGTTGCGTTTGCTCGCGGCCGGGAGATGGTGCCTTCACTCATCTTGATAACACGTACCATACCATGGAGGACGTAGCTGTGAGCCAAGATGCATTGAGGGTTGCGTTTGTTCGCGGCCGGGAGATGGTGCCTTCACTCATCTTGATAACACGTACCATACCATGGAGGACGTAGCTGTGAGCCAAGATGCATTGAGGGTTGCGTTTGCTCGCGGCCGGGAGATGGTGCCTTCACTCATCTTGATAACACGTACCATACCATGGAGGACGTAGCTGTGAGCCAAGATGCATTGAGGGTTGCGTTTGTTTGCGGCCGGGTGAAGGTGCCTTCACTCATCTTGATAACACGTACCATACCATGGAGGACGTAGCTGTGAGCCAAGATGCATTGAGGGTTGCGTTTGTTTGCGGCCGGGTGAAGGTGCCTTCACTCATCTTGATAACACGTACCATACCATGGAGGACGTAGCTGTGAGCCAAGATGCATTGAGGGTTGCGTTTGCTCGCGGCCGGGAGATGGTGCCTTCACTCATCTTGATAACACGTACCATACCATGGAGGACGTAGCTGTGAGCCAAGATGCATTGAGGGTTGCGTTTGCTCGCGGCCGGGAGATGGTGCCTTCACTCATCTTGATAACACGTACCATACCATGGAGGACGTAGCTGTGAGCCAAGATGCATTGAGGGTTGCGTTTGTTTGCGGCCGGGAGATGGTGTCTTCACTCATCTTGATAACACGTACCATACCATGGAGGACGTAGCTGTGAGCCAAGATGCATTGAGGGTTGCGTTTGTTTGCGGCCGGGTGAAGGTGCCTTCACTCATCTTGATAACACGTACCATACCATGGAGGACGTAGCTGTGAGCCAAGATGCATTGAGGGTTGCGTTTGTTCGCGGCCGGGAGATGGTGCCTTCACTCATCTTGATAACACGTACCATACCATGGAGGACGTAGCTGTGAGCCAAGATGCATTGAGGGTTGCGTTTGCTCGCGGCCGGGAGATGGTGCCTTCACTCATCTTGATAACACGTACCATACCATGGAGGACGTAGCTGTGAGCCAAGATGCATTGAGGGTTGCGTTTGTTTGCGGCCGGGTGAAGGTGCCTTCACTCATCTTGATAACACGTACCATACCATGGAGGACGTAGCTGTGAGCCAAGATGCATTGAGGGTTGCGTTTGCTCGCGGCCGGGAGATGGTGCCTTCACTCATCTTGATAACACGTACCATACCATGGAGGACGTAGCTGTGAGCCAAGATGCATTGAGGGTTGCGTTTGCTCGCGGCCGGGAGATGGTGCCTTCACTCATCTTGATAACACGTACCATACCATGGAGGACGTAGCTGTGAGCCAAGATGCATTGAGGGTTGCGTTTGCTCGCGGCCGGGAGATGGTGCCTTCACTCATCTTGATAACACGTACCATACCATGGAGGACGTAGCTGTGAGCCAAGATGCATTGAGGGTTGCGTTTGCTCGCGGCCGGGAGATGGTGCCTTCACTCATCTTGATAACACGTACCATACCATGGAGGACGTAGCTGTGAGCCAAGATGCATTGAGGGTTGCGTTTGCTCGCGGCCGGGAGATGGTGCCTTCACTCATCTTGATAACACGTACCATACCATGGAGGACGTAGCTGTGAGCCAAGATGCATTGAGGGTTGCGTTTGCTCGCGGCCGGGAGATGGTGCCTTCACTCATCTTGATAACACGTACCATACCATGGAGGACGTAGCTGTGAGCCAAGATGTATTGAGGGTTGCGTTTGCTCGCGGCCGGGAGATGGTGCCTTCACTCATCTTGATAACACGTACCATACCATGGAGGACGTAGCTGTGAGCCAAGATGCATTGAGGGTTGCGTTTGTTCGCGGCCGGGAGATGGTGCCTCCACTCATCTTGATAACACGTACCATACCATGGAGGACGTAGCTGTGAGCCAAGATGCATTGAGGGTTGCGTTTGCTCGCGGCCGGGAGATGGTGCCTTCACTCATCTTGATAACACGTACCATACCATGGAGGACGTAGCTGTGAGCCAAGATGCATTGAGGGTTGCGTTTGTTTGCGGCCGGGTGAAGGTGCCTTCACTCATCTTGATAACACGTACCATACCATGGAGGACGTAGCTGTGAGCCAAGATGCATTGAGGGTTGCGTTTGCTCGCGGCCGGGAGATGGTGCCTTCACTCATCTTGATAACACGTACCATACCATGGAGGACGTAGCTGTGAGCCAAGATGCATTGAGGGTTGCGTTTGTTTGCGGCCGGGAGATGGTGCCTTCACTCATCTTGATAACACGTACCATACCATGGAGGACGTAGCTGTGAGCCAAGATGCATTGAGGGTTGCGTTTGCTCGCGGCCGGGAGATGGTGCCTTCACTCATCTTGATAACACGTACCATACCATGGAGGACGTAGCTGTGAGCCAAGATGCATTGAGGGTTGCGTTTGTTTGCGGCCGGGAGATGGTGCCTTCACTCATCTTGATAACACGTACCATACCATGGAGGACGTAGCTGTGAGCCAAGATGCATTGAGGGTTGCGTTTGCTCGCGGCCGGGAGATGGTGCCTTCACTCATCTTGATAACACGTACCATACCATGGAGGACGTAGCTGTGAGCCAAGATGCATTGAGGGTTGCGTTTGTTTGCGGCCGGGTGAAGGTGCCTTCACTCATCTTGATAACACGTACCATACCATGGAGGACGTAGCTGTGAGCCAAGATGCATTGAGGGTTGCGTTTGCTCGCGGCCGGGAGATGGTGCCTTCACTCATCTTGATAACACGTACCATACCATGGAGGACGTAGCTGTGAGCCAAGATGCATTGAGGGTTGCGTTTGCTCGCGGCCGGGAGATGGTGCCTTCACTCATCTTGATAACACGTACCATACCATGGAGGACGTAGCTATGAGCCGAGATGCATTGAGGGTTGCGTTTGCTCGCGGCCGGGAGATGGTGCCTTCACTCATCTTGATAACACGTACCATACCATGGAGGACGTAGCTGTGAGCCAAGATGCATTGAGGGTTGCGTTTGCTCGCGGCCGGGAGATGGTGCCTTCACTCATCTTGATAACACGTACCATACCATGGAGGACGTAGCTGTGAGCCAAGATGCATTGAGGGTTGCGTTTGCTCGCGGCCGGGAGATGGTGCCTTCACTCATCTTGATAACACGTACCATACCATGGAGGACGTAGCTGTGAGCCAAGATGTATTGAGGGTTGCGTTTGTTTGCGGCCGGGAGATGGTGCCTTCACTCATCTTGATAACACGTACCATACCATGGAGGACGTAGCTGTGAGCCAAGATGTATTGAGGGTTGCGTTTGCTCGCGGCCGGGAGATGGTGCCTTCACTCATCTTGATAACACGTACCATACCATGGAGGACGTAGCTGTGAGCCAAGATGCATTGAGGGTTGCGTTTGTTTGCGGCCGGGTGAAGGTGCCTTCACTCATCTTGATAACACGTACCATACCATGGAGGACGTAGCTGTGAGCCAAGATGCATTGAGGGTTGCGTTTGCTCGCGGCCGGGAGATGGTGCCTTCACTCATCTTGATAACACGTACCATACCATGGAGGACGTAGCTGTGAGCCAAGATGCATTGAGGGTTGCGTTTGCTCGCGGCCGGGAGATGGTGCCTTCACTCATCTTGATAACACGTACCATACCATGGAGGACGTAGCTGTGAGCCAAGATGTATTGAGGGTTGCGTTTGCTCGCGGCCGGGAGATGGTGCCTTCACTCATCTTGATAACACGTACCATACCATGGAGGACGTAGCTGTGAGCCAAGATGCATTGAGGGTTGCGTTTGTTTGCGGCCGGGAGATGGTGCCTTCACTCATCTTGATAACACGTACCATACCATGGAGGACGTAGCTGTGAGCCAAGATGCATTGAGGGTTGCGTTTGTTTGCGGCCGGGAGATGGTGCCTTCACTCATCTTGATAACACGTACCATACCATGGAGGACGTAGCTGTGAGCCGAGATGCATTGAGGGTTGCGTTTGCTCGCGGCCGGGAGATGGTGTCTTCACTCATCTTGATAACACGTACCATACCATGGAGGACGTAGCTGTGAGCCAAGATGCATTGAGGGTTGCGTTTGTTTGCGGCCGGGTGAAGGTGCCTTCACTCATCTTGATAACACGTACCATACCATGGAGGACGTAGCTGTGAGCCAAGATGCATTGAGGGTTGCGTTTGTTTGCGGCCGGGAGATGGTGCCTTCACTCATCTTGATAACACGTACCATACCATGGAGGACGTAGCTGTGAGCCAAGATGCATTGAGGGTTGCGTCTGTTCGCGGCCGGGAGATGGTGCCTTCACTCATCTTGATAACACGTACCATACCATGGAGGACGTAGCTGTGAGCCAAGATGCATTGAGGGTTGCGTTTGCTCGCGGCCGGGAGATGGTGCCTTCACTCATCTTGATAACACGTACCATACCATGGAGGACGTAGCTGTGAGCCAAGATGCATTGAGGGTTGCGTTTGTTCGCGGCCGGGAGATGGTGCCTTCACTCATCTTGATAACACGTACCATACCATGGAGGACGTAGCTGTGAGCCAAGATGCATTGAGGGTTGCGTTTGCTCGCGGCCGGGAGATGGTGCCTTCACTCATCTTGATAACACGTACCATACCATGGAGGACGTAGCTGTGAGCCAAGATGTATTGAGGGTTGCGTTTGTTTGCGGCCGGGAGATGGTGCCTTCACTCATCTTGATAACACGTACCATACCATGGAGGACGTAGCTGTGAGCCAAGATGTATTGAGGGTTGCGTTTGCTCGCGGCCGGGAGATGGTGCCTTCACTCATCTTGATAACACGTACCATACCATGGAGGACGTAGCTGTGAGCCAAGATGCATTGAGGGTTGCGTTTGCTCGCGGCCGGGAGATGGTGCCTTCACTCATCTTGATAACACGTACCATACCATGGAGGACGTAGCTGTGAGCCAAGATGCATTGAGGGTTGCGTTTGCTCGCGGCCGGGAGATGGTGCCTTCACTCATCTTGATAACACGTACCATACCATGGAGGACGTAGCTGTGAGCCAAGATGCATTGAGGGTTGCGTTTGTTTGCGGCCGGGTGATGGTGCCTCCACTCATCTTGATAACACGTACCATACCATGGAGGACGTAGCTGTGAGCCAAGATGCATTGAGGGTTGCGTTTGTTTGCGGCCGGGTGAAGGTGCCTCCACTCATCTTGATAACACGTACCATACCATGGAGGACGTAGCTGTGAGCCAAGATGCATTGAGGGTTGCGTTTGCTCGCGGCCGGGAGATGGTGCCTTCACTCATCTTGATAACACGTACCATACCATGGAGGACGTAGCTGTGAGCCAAGATGCATTGAGGGTTGCGTTTGTTTGCGGCCGGGAGATGGTGCCTTCACTCATCTTGATAACACGTACCATACCATGGAGGACGTAGCTGTGAGCCAAGATGCATTGAGGGTTGCGTTTGTTTGCGGCCGGGAGATGGTGTCTTCACTCATCTTGATAACACGTACCATACCATGGAGGACGTAGCTGTGAGCCAAGATGCATTGAGGGTTGCGTTTGTTTGCGGCCGGGTGATGGTGCCTTCACTCATCTTGATAACACGTACCATACCATGGAGGACGTAGCTGTGAGCCAAGATGCATTGAGGGTTGCGTTTGTTCGCGGCCGGGAGATGGTGCCTTCACTCATCTTGATAACACGTACCATACCATGGAGGACGTAGCTGTGAGCCAAGATGCATTGAGGGTTGCGTTTGCTCGCGGCCGGGAGATGGTGCCTTCACTCATCTTGATAACACGTACCATACCATGGAGGACGTAGCTGTGAGCCAAGATGCATTGAGGGTTGCGTTTGCTCGCGGCCGGGAGATGGTGCCTTCACTTATCTTGAAACACGTACCATACCGTGAGGACATTTCTGTGTAATATGGATCGCTGCTCTATCTGGTGGTGTTTTGTAGAAACGGCTGATAGGCTGGCAAACTTGATGACAGCGAGCCGGCCTTGAACGTTACGTTAGTTCCTTTTATCACCACTCATCCACGCACGGTCAATAGTAATTTACCGTGGATCGTGAATAGGAACATATTTCTGACATGGGAAGGGATAGAAGTGAGGACACCATCTCCAAGGGGCAGACGCAACCCTCAATGCATCTTGCGGCACTGCTAGCTGAGTGGTTAACGCACTCGCTCCATGTGACCCGGAAGGCAGCGGGCATATCGGACCCGGTTTGATTCCCTCTACCGTACATCTTTACAGAGGTTTTTCGTGGTTTCACTCTGTAGTCCAGGCTAATGCCGGGATGGTTCCCACAATCACCCACGACTGCTTCCTTCCCACTATCCCTCCCATCACCCATGAAAAACCTCATCTCATCATCCCATCATTCCATCAATCATGCATCCGACGCCAATAGATCTCAGTCATCATTACAGTGCGTCGTTAGACCCAATCTGAAAGAAAGAATGTTTACACATCATAGAATGGAAATAGTGGACAGCAAGAACAACAACAACAACAAGTAGTGGTGTGTTGTCAAAACAGTCAATTATTGAATCTTGCAGAAACTCTCTCACACCGAGATAATACTCATCAATCAGGTTGCTTCCAAGTCTTGATTTGAATGAATTAGTGACATCAGATTTGAGTGCGAGGAATGGTTTTATCAAAGAAGTGAATGTCAGCATGTGTGCGTACAGTTATGATAATAGAGCCATTGCAACTCAATTACTTTCATCAAAATGGCTCAAGACCGAATTATCTTGGAGAAGTGAAAAGAAAAACGAATGGATAAATGAAAGAATAAATTCAAGACAATGAATATGAATTCACGGAAATATTGGGACACAAATATCCACATCTGTCATTGATGAGAGAATGAAATGTAATGTGGAACTGGAAATGAATCTGAGAGGAATTAAGAAGAAGTTGATCAAGAGATTGTGAAGATTGCATGGAGCTATTTTCTGAACAATGCAACTGTTTGAGTTGATCAGTCCTCATCTCAGACCATTGCTAGTGAAATTCGATCCATTATTTTCCATAACTGTTACACGTCGGTTATACATTGTCCTTGTGGCGTCTCGTTCGGACGATCCTACCTCTCGTAACCGGCCCAATCCAGGAACAATGACTTCCTATCAAGCCTCGCTGTCGATGAGTGAACATATTCATGAGGCAACGAGAAGGAAATGAGATTCACTACGATTCATTGTATGATTGCAAGATAACCTGATTCAGGAATAACGTGTTGACATGTCAACTGATGTCCTCATTCAGGACTGCAAGCTTTCAACGCAACTCTTGATCGGCATTGGATGATATCACCTGGTCCAGGATTATTGGACTCCTTTCCCTCAGATCGGATCAGGGACGATAACTCTGGATAACTATCGGCATAATTGTATGTTTAATTGGAACAATAATGGATATTATTATCTCAAATCATTAAAAGTCCATTGTTTTCATCCGGAGAGGTTGTTGTGGTAGGATCGCCCTCGGGATGGTTCGTCCGAAGCAACATGCATTGAGGGTTGCGTCGGTTTGCCGGTTGGAGATGGTGTTATCACTTCCCATCCCTTCCATGTCAGATATATGTTCCAAATCACGGGCCACGTTTCAACAACTCTCGATCGCGCGTAGTGATGAAAGGAATCAACTTCACTTTCACGTCAGCGCAGCTGATAACAGCTGTCATCAAGTTTGTCAGCCTGCCAGCTGTTTCTGCAGGCCAACACCAGATAGAGCAGTGATGTTTGATTCTCAGACAAGTACTCAGGAAATGGAACATGTTTTCGAAACGGTCAAGTCATCATCTCCAAAGGGGCAAACCGACGCAACCCTCGATGCACCTCGATCCAAACGATCCTACTTTCATCCGTGGCCTCGATAGGGAGACAGTGATTCTGTGTCAAGCTACGATGTTATTGGTGGAAATCTCCTGTCAACAGATCCTGCAGCTACAGATGAACGATTACAAGTACCATTACCTATTCACGACGTTCGACATCGAGTCGTTCGACTTGGAAGATTTCAAGTATAATTTCGTGAACATCACGGCGTTCCGGATCGTGGACTCCGAGGACGCCGGAGTCCGAGAGACCCTGAGGGACATGGAGCGATTCCAGCCGGTGGCACACAACATACTCAACAAGTCCAGGATCATCCAGGTCAGTTACAGGAACAAGATCGTCCAAGACTCATGTCAATGTTTCCTCCCTTCAATCTATAATCTAGCCCGAAAAGCGCATACCGGGATGAAGTCAACGTGCTGGTGTGACATGAGTATGTGTGTCCCATCTCCCGGGGACCGGAAGTCAGGAGTTCATGTCACATGATCAAGCCAACTTCAATCCGGTATACGTCATTCAGCGCCTCCCACCCCCCCTGCAACTGCCCCTACCCGCTCCTTCTATACGGTTGACAAGAATTGTCTCTGCAAAACACAAGAGAGGGAGGTCTAATTAGAAATACAATCATTGTGGAAATGTCAGTGTTCACATGATGTGCCTATGAGCGGACCAGGGTTATCCATGTGGATTGACAGTGAGTGGGTTGTCCGAAGCTCATTTGGATGTGTTTCTCTCCTCACATCGAAGACGAATAATGTTCCTGGTATAAATATATATATTTATATACATATATATATATATATATATATATATATATATATATATATATATATATATATATATATATATATATATATATATATATATATATATATATATATATATATATTATATATATATATATATATATATATATATATATATATATATATATATATATATATAATATATATATATATATATATATATATATATATATATATATATATATATATATATATATATATATATATATATATATATATATATATATATATATATATATATATATATATATATATATATATAT
>CAXFZR010000549.1:0-10000 GCA_964007535.1 Brachyptera risi
CAGGAAAATAAATGGATAGCCTCTCAGGTGTTGAATATTGTCTTCTCCCTCTTGATCATCAGATATCAACGTTACATATAATTGAAGTAGGCTAGCGTGAATATTTACTCACCAGTAGGAATTCGGTTCTTGGTGATCTGGCAGTCTCTAGTCAACTCTTGAGAAATTTTCGACTCAGCCCGTAATAATATTAGTCGTCAAGACGTAAATCCAAGTAGGCCTAATAACGAGTTTATTTACGACATAAACGAGTTCTGATGGAGCGCATTTCAATGCAACTGATGAGTATTTTCTGATCGTTTTTCGAGAACTTTATCATCACTTTTATCCAACGATTTTAAAATCCGTGTTTACAAATCTACATATTTTTTGAATGTCCACTGTCGACATTCAAAAGACGTGGTTGACAGCATCCAGCACAACACCAATCGTATTTCATTGTGAAACAAAATTTACCAAACATTCACAGATTCTTGAGTTGGTATAGTCCAAAATCTTTTGTTGTAAACTTCACTTTCAAGCGGCAATAAGTATAGTCAGCGCGCCAAGTTGTAACACGGTAAACTACACTAGTTGGACGACCTCTACAGGAGGTAGAACTGCTTTATCGACTCTTCTCAGACTAAGTTCCGGGCGTTCCCATACGTTCCCTCCGAAATTTTGACCGCTCTTATAATTATTATGTCCATAGTGACATTGGTGACAGCTACGCTATCCTTGTGAACTTTAACATTAATTGAACAATTATTGATTTATATCTCACTTTGACAACGTCACAGAGATCTATCAATTCTATTAATCATAACATGAGCTCCATCACACATGGAGGGTAAAGATCACATTACACATTCAATGAATGATAGTCCACAAGAATCCTCAAAATACACTCCCGGAGTACAAGGATCAAAAGTTGACTGAGCTAGCTAGCGAGTTGCTTTCTGTTGCTTTTATTCCATGCGGAATAGAAGGCTCAGATCTATCGGTCAGCTGGGAAACACATCAGTAACTGTGGTCACGTGGGGCGTGGGTTCAAGTCCCACATGAGTCATGGCATGACGTGAACGTCCCTCCACTTATCAGTACTCCATGGTTCCATCATCAACATCATCACTGTTCATAACAAGATCAGTTCTGTCTTCTGCTCCCAATGCTGATGTTAGATCGAGTGTTAGATATACTTGGTGTCATTAGCTCAAGATTCATTGTTCTTGAAATTAGTTACACTAGGAAAACGCTATATACGCGTTGTTAGACGAGTGGAAAGTAATAGTATGTCGACTTCATTGCCAAACTTTTGCCTAAATTCGCCAATTGGGTAACATTTTAGTTATAAATGGGTAAAAACGGGTTCGAGTGGTACCAATTCAGCACATTTCATGTTTTTTTTCTCCAAAATGGCTGACCCGATCAAGCTGAGAATCTCCAGAAATGTATATCAAAATGTTATCCAACTTTACACAAAATTTCAATGTTTTTGAAAATATTTTTTTTTCCGTCGTGTTATTCTAATGGGTATTTTTGAAATTTCTAAAATTCATAAAAATAAAAGTTACCACCCGATAATGCCACAAAACTATACAGATCTGGGCTAGATGAGGAACCATAATGAAAAAAGGTTGAAGTTGATAGCTGTAGCCGTTTGACTTGTGGAGAACCGAAAAAAAAACATAAACAAAAAAAAAAACATAAAAATGAACACCATTTTTTTCCAGTATGTCAAATTGAATCCTCGCTACAGCTCATCTAATAATTCCAATCATTCTTCAGGGTGGTAAGATCACCCTTGTGGAGACCCGTCCAAACGATCCCAGACTTCATCCTTAGCCTCAATAGGAGAACAATGTTGTGTCAAGTTGCGATGATATACGTTGGAGAAATATATCGGTCGCTCATTCGTACCCCCATCCAACCATAGCAGTTGACGGAACCCCTTACAATAATTGAAAACAAGAAGTTATCCGTGGATTTTGTATCATTGAAAGATCATATATTAGTTCACTCTATGTGTTTATTGATCCCTTTTGGGATGGTCAGATTTTTTTTTTCATTGATCGTAAACACTGATACAAAAAGAAAAATACATATACAAAAAAAAAAAATCCACAAAGCCCTTCAAAAAAGGCTTTACTGTGGGTTAAAATAGTGAATTACAAGTACAACTCAAATTCGGACGTATTTCTCAAACATTTGATGGATTCAAATGTTTTCTGAAATATGGTTTCTGTTATGTGTTACCACTCTAACTCCTATCTAACGATCATACCTTGTCGTCCGTAGCAACGACAACAATGATTCTGTGGCAAGCTTCTCGTATACTCATACATAAATATAAGTTCATAATACAATTTTGAAATATAAACCAATATAATACTTGAAAAAACGAATTGAAGTGTTAAATAACGTTCTTAGGCCTAACTATAACTCCAAGAGACTAGGACTTGCATTGGTTGATTTTTACTAGTCATGTTGGAGAAAGATGATTCTTACGTCAGAGATTTTTTCCCGCCAAGCTATCCCCACTATTCGCTCCGTGGGGTGAAAGCTATGATCCCTTCGCCGAGGTTCGGACTTCTCTTCTCACCCCCCTCCCCCCCACGAAGCAAGTAGTGGGGGTAACTTGGCGGGGAAAGAGTTATGACGTCAGACTCAGCTTTCTTTGACCACTCTCCGTATATTTCTTTCCATTGTTGTCAGCACAACTTGCTTTTGAGGTGGATTACGAAATATGTCAAGCTTTTGCGATCTAAGGGACCGTGATTTCATGATTGCCTGGTTTTGTTATGGCGTTCAGCTCTGCTGGGGAGCCTAGATACTCAAAGAAGAGAGCGGTCAAGTTGAAGACTGTTTTCTATTGGCTACTGAAATATCTCTCGTATGGACGTCATTTTCTGTCCAGAACGTGTGCTAGACTGCTTTACATCGGTTAGGAAACAACTTCAGTTGGAAGTTCTGGGCCCAGATTCACAAGAATTTTATCTACTAGTCAAACGCGAAATATGCGTTGTAAGATGAGCGAGATATCTCAATAAGGTATAAAAGTCCTTGAAATCGTTTTACACTTGCTACTTTATCGACTTTGGTATTCTACACACCTTGATATCTGAATAAGCTATAAAAGTCGTCAAAGAAGTTCTACTCTTGCCACTTCATTGACTCTGGTATTCTACACACCTTGAAGCATATAAAAAATACTTCATTGTTGGTCAACTCTTGAATCTAGAAAGCAGTGAATCTCGACAACTTAATTCTGTCATAATTTTTATGATATATTTTATGAATATTATCAGTCATTTTATTTTTTTTCTTCAAAACGACTGATCAGAATTGCCTAAAAAATCGTAATAATGTGTAAAATCTATGTATACACATTTAGAGAAAATTTCATCCCATTTGGAGAGATTTTATTTTTCAACATTTTCCGCCCAGCCAAATCTTATGGGGTTTTTAGAAACTTTGAGATGATGATTCTCAAAATCGGTCCGACCGATTCATCCCAAAAACTATACAGTTCTAAGTTGGATGAGTTTGCGTGTACAAAAAAAGTTTCATGTTGATCAGTCAACCCTTGCGACCTGTGGAGTGCTTACAAACAAAAAAAAAAAAAAACAAAAAAAAAAACACACAGACAAAGCCCTATAAGAGTGGGATGGAGACTTCGCTACGCTCATCAACTAGGCAAACGCGTTATGTGTTGCCGCGTTGATGGATGAGCTGGAACATATCAACTTATCTTTGGATTGGTTATTATATATATATATACACCTTAAGATCCAAACCATTACATCACTGCCATCTTATTTTCCATTAATAATTTATATAATAATAAAGAAGGCTTTGTTTTAATCGTTTACAGTCAAGTGGTGACACTTGTTGCTTTGATTTTATAGACATCTTAATAGCTTTGAATAATTGACACAAATAACATTATATATTTTTTTACATCGAAACGGCTGATCCGATTTGAGTAAAAGTTCGGAATAATGTGTATCATCATCAGATTGAGGTCCTCTGAGAATTTGAATCCTCTCAGATGAAATATTTTTCACGAATGTTTTCCTCTGGCTTATTCTAATGGGATTTTTGAAAACTTTGGAATGAGTTTTCTCAGAAGTTGTTCAACCGATCGTGCCTCAAAACTATACAGCATCAAGTCAGATAGGGGTTCATGTGTGTGCCAAGTTTCAACTGATTTTGAATTTTTGTCTGACCTGTGGAGCGCGAACAAAAAAACCAAAAAAAAAAAAAAAAAAAAACAGGCACTTTTTTTCGGTATAGTGTAATTGAGTCTTCGCTTCGCTCATCCAATTAGCAGTACGTTCTGAGTTAATATTCACGAGAAAGTTCAGGCAAAAGTTCTAAGAATAGTTGGTGGTGAAGTTATTACTGGTTCCAACTTGTTTTAGTGGAGATGAAACACTCACCTCGCAACTGATTTCGATGGTTTTGAAGATTTTGCTCACTCAGACTCAATTAGTATATATTCACAAAATTAAAAATGCAAATCTAGAGGTTGAGAGTAGAGACACGATCCTGTTCTCGAATATAGGCCTAATGGTCAATATTAGATCCTAACCTCACAGTTACGAATTTTAACTGACAGCTGACAGAACTGAACGTCAACAAAATGCAAAGCTTTCTTGATGGCCGAGATCACTATTAAGAAGTTAAACACAAAAACTCAAAAGTATATGAAACATTTAATCCATTCATTTCGATTCTGAATATTATCCAGTTAGGAAACAAGTAATTTATGTTCATATCGCGTTACTACCAACTAATTGACATGCCGCTCTTTGCTCACGTCGGTTGACAGTCCCTATGGCATCTAATTCACTAACTGGTGAGTTGCCGGCACTTTTGGACAAGAAATGGTGCCCTCTATGCGCTGGAGTTGACCACTCTCTTCTTTAAGTATCTAGGCTCTCTAGGCTCTGTTAGTGGATAGTAACTAATCAAAGTCCTCTTTGCCGCTATTCCAAGTGTCAGGTGCGGTCAGGGTCAAGTGGTCATGTTGTCATGCCAACAGGCATCCACACCCAGGGTTCAAGTCATACGTGAGCTATTTATGGAAGTCTGACGCTCGATTTATCGCTCCAGAAACAGATTAGCATCATATCGACAAGATATCGTATCGCAATAATCGCGAGGTTCGATATTCTGCGCAGCGATGTAATGGATCAACTAACCATGATACAGCCATGAATGAATCATGAGGACTGAAACTGAGAGAACTAAATCTCTCGACTTCTTATTTATTATACTTTATCCACTCGATCTATATATTGTACAGTACGAGCCGGAAGTATAAGAGCTTGAGCCCAATATCCGCAATCAAGTTTAAGACATCAACATCTTGACTCAACATGTTGACAGCATATGGGTGACATCTCTCTCTCTCTCTCTCTCTATCTCACTCTCTCTCTCTCTCTCTCTCTCTCTCTCTCTACCACCCTCCCTCCCTCTCTTTCTCTTTCTCTCTCTCTCTCTCTCTCTCTCTCTCTCTCTCTCTCTCTCTCTCTCTCTCTCTCCCGCCCTCCCTTTCTCTCTCTTTCTCTTTCTCTCTCTCTCTCTCTCTCTCTGTCTCTCTCTCTCTTTCTCCCGCCCTCCCTTTCTCTCTCTTTCTCTCTACATCTCCCTCTCTCTTTCTCTTTCTCTCTCCATCTCACTCTCTCTCTCTCACTCACTCTCTCTCTCGCTCTCTCTCTCTCTCTTCTCTCTCTCTCTCTCTCTCTCTCTCTCTCTCTCTCTCTCTCTACCGCCCTCCCTCCCTCTCTCTCTCTCTCTCTCTCCCTCTCTTTCTCTCTCACTCTCTCTCACTCTCTCTCTCTCTCTCTACCGCCCTCCCTCCGTCTCTCTTTCTCTTTCTCTCTCCATCTCACTCTCTCTCTCTCACTCTCTCTCTCTCTCTCTCTCTCTCTCTCACACATACACACACTGAGACTAGTGGACAAGTAGCTAGCTCATTGAACCGTCATTCAGGAGACCGGGATTCGATTCTCACTATGGTCGACCATCCTGACAGGGGAGCATCGCAGTGTCCCTCAGTATTTCAGGTCAATATTTGGATGGTCTCTTAACACCGGGCCATGACAGACTCCTTCGCACTATCCAAAAACAATTGATGAAATAACCTTTCATCTCATCATCTCCCCATGTCATCTATCATTCACTGACGCCAATAGATCGTATTCATCAGTACAGCGCGTCGTTAAACCCGATATGGATTAATCTGTCCCTCCTCTTCCCTCTCCTCCTGTCAACGCCCAAGGCTTGATTGTTCCGACTTGATCAGGTACTGTTTAACATGAGTGGGGGTGCCGGGTTTCAAGCAATATACGGCTATACTTGCGTACAAAAAGGAAGAAGATTGTATAGTTGTACGAACGTTGGCATTCACAATTATTTCTATCTCTACAATTCCAAGTTGTGGTGTTTTTTGAAAGATGAAGTTGCATTTCTCATGGTAAATTTCAGCCGGCAAAGTCCTAATACCTCAACTAGGCAAACGCGTTATGTGTTTCCGCGTCAATTGATGAGCTACTTATATCAACTTATATCTTTGGATTGGTCACTCATATAATTATACAAAACATGAGATCAAAACATTCACGTCTATACCATCCTATTTTCTGATCAATTTCTATGATAGTGAAGAAGGCTTTGTTCTAATCTTTTCCAATTGATTGGCGACACCTGTTGCTTGGATTCAATTGGTTTCCTAATAGCTTTGAGTGATTTAAAAAATTTGATCATTTTTTTTTTTTAAATCAAAACGGCTGATTAGATTGGACTGAAATTTCGAAATAGGGTGTATAATCATCAAATTGAAATTCCCTAAGGATTTGAATTCTCTCGGAAGGACCATTTTTGACGAATGTTTTCCTCTGGGTTAGTCTTATGGGATTTTTGAAAATTTTGAAATGATGTTTCTCAGAAGTGGTTGAACCAATTGCGCTTCAAAACTATACAGTATCAAATCAGATAAGGACACTTATGTATGTCAAGTTTCAACTGAATTCAAATTTTTGTTTGGCCCGTGGAGCGCCAAAAAAAACGGGCATTTTTTTCGGATATGGTGAAATTGAGTCTTCGCTTCGCTCATCCAAACATAGCCTAGTTATAGGAATATAACAGTGATATTTGTGTCTGTTATGTTGGTGGACGACCTTCCCGTATCGACACACGTGATCTCTTCGCTGTGTCACAGATAATCCAAATAAACAGTCCGATCAGCAGTGGTATCAGAGGTTTGGCGAGGAGGAAACAGGAATGAAAACAACAAAAATCATTTTTTTTAAATAACCTCGAAACTTGAAAAAGAATCATTGTTACCCAATGAAGGCTATGGATGAAAGATAGGATCGTTTGGACGGGGCACCACAAGGGCGATCTATCTTGTTTGTGAAACCACGAACGATATTTTTCGAGTACTCGAAAGACGAAATTTCCTGAAATTGCTAATCAGTACGAAAAAATTGTCCTTTTGCACATCGAACATTAACAATCACATCGGAAATGACTCCATAGGAGAATCTTAACTTCACATTTGCTGTTAATGGGAAGAGGTGATCACTGCCCAAGAGACTTGGTTCAAAGTGGAAGATATCAACATTCGTGTGTTTTGTTCACTCTTAATATCAATGCTGCTAATGTCCATATATATATATATATACATATATATATATATATATATATATATATATATATATATATATATATATATATATATATATATATATCACAGCCTTCTTTATTCAAATCATTCATTTCTTATACTGCCCTTTCACTCGGGCTATTTGGACGGGTTCGCGCATATTTGCTCGCGCAGGCAAAAATGACGTCATGGTCCGGTATGTACTGCACCCTGGTATCTAAAGTTCCAACTTCGAACAATTGTCATTCTTTTCAACTGTCATTCTTGTCACAATATTCTGTCAATCTCTTGCGACGTTATTGAGGTTATGTCATATCTACATTTTGGCGAGGGCCTATAGGCTTACCCAGATTAAGACGTGAACGATATTTATGTTGACCCAAGCAATGAACAACATTCAAGAACTTGTGCCGGTGATATTCCGGATTCATTATATTATTGAATAAAATCTTTCATATCATTTATTATCATAAACAAAGTTACTAGTTGGTGAACTCGCGAAGTCACGGCCTAATAGAATGCGTGCGTAATTTAAATTATCCTACGGAAATTCCCAAAGTTATTGGTATCTTCGCAGATATGACACTTCAAACAAACCGATTTACTTGAACATCTTTGGAAAGTGAGGTCATGGTCTGGAAACAACGGCACCATCGGCGATTTTGTGAACTAAAATAATTGGACATCGGTTAACATGGGAAGCATACCCCGAGTGAAAGGGCAGTATCAGAGAAGAATGATCTGAATGAAGAAGGCTGTGATATATATATATATATATATATATATATATATATATATATATATATATATATATATATATCTATATATCTATATATATATATATATATATATATATATATATATATATATATATATATATATATATATATATATATATATATATATGTATATATATATATATATATATATATATATATATATATATATATATATATGTATATATATACATATATATATATATATATATATATATATATATATATATATATATATATATATATATATATATATATATATATATATATATATATATCACAGAAACGGTTTTCACTCATGATGTGTCTTAGACTTTCGGAAACTGAAATACTTTTATCTGCAGCAGAAAATTATGGTCACAGACATCGCAGTCCTGGTGTTGAAGTTCAGTGGTTTCAAATAATTAAAATAGAGTGGTGTGATCGCTCTTGTGTTGTCTCGTCCAAACGATCCTACCTTTCATCCATGGCCTTAATTTGGGAACAAAGATTTTGTATCAAGTTTCGATGTTATTGAAAAAAACAAATGTCCATGTGGCCTCTACGCTTCGAATGTTGTGAGTGATCACCCAAACTTCACTATATCACATTTCATGTAGGGCTACCACTCACTTGTGCAGAAGTAAAGAACGAAAACAAATGTTCACTATAATAATGGAAACAGAGGAGAGACAGAGAAACGGCAGAGTAATCAAGAATGAGAAGGAAAAGAAAATCAAGATATTGAGTTGAGATGAGAAGATTGAATGTTTCTACTTTTCAATGTGAATTTTCGAATCAATAACTATTTCCGGCATTAATACTTCGAAATTTATCGTTTTTCAAATCACTTTTATCTCGATTCTAACACGGAACAAACATGCCATGGAGTATTGTCATGAGGCAAATAAAATCCTACGTCATCTTTATCAATACAAGACGCTTCTTCCTTCAGAAACGAAAGTGTCTTTTGTTGTATGATTAGTTTGTCTATCTATGATTTGTGTGACTATGTTTATAGTGGAATTGATAAGAGTACTGAACGACAGATGTAAGAAGTTCAACACTCATTTGTTAGATTTGTTCTGAGCGTACTTTTCGAACAGCAAATTTCACCCAAACTCATCTAACTCGGATGGCTAAACATGTCCAATCGTCGGAATCTTAATACAGCAGTGCTGATTCATCAAATAATCAACGACAAGTCTACAGAATATTTTTAGAACAGAATCATTCTCACGTGACAGCTTCATAATCATAATGTTCGTCAACTACTTTATTATTTGTAATGTTTGAGAAATACGTCCAAATTTGAATTGTACCTATAATTCACTATTTTAAGCCACAGTTAACCCTTTTTTGAAGGGCTTTGTGGATGTTTTTCGTTCTTATTGCGTTTTTCTTTCTGTATCAGTGTATGTGACCAATAAAAAAAAAATCCAACTTGGTTTATCATCATCACAATTGGAAATCTTCATCTTCATTCTCAATTAGGGGTCCAAGAAGATGGAACGAGCTACCAACTTCATTAAAATTAGTGAAATCCCTGATGGGTTTATTTGAATCATAATATAGAAAACAACTTTTGGTG
>CAXFZR010000549.1:12500-27500 GCA_964007535.1 Brachyptera risi
CCAGTAAAGTCTGTGATGGTGGAAGGGTTTAAATTTAATAATCGAAACCAAAGAGAGGGGGAATCGATTATAGAATACGCTGAGCAATTGCAGTCATTAGCCAGTACGTGTGAATTTGGTGCTTTCTTGGACAGAGCGCTTAGAGACAGATTTGTATGTGGGGTAAAAAACGAAGATATCCGCAAGCAGTTATTAAATTGCGAAGATAACATTACATTTACCAAAGCTTGCAAAGTAGCAAGAGGCCTCGAGTCAGCCGGAGATAACGCACGCGTTGTATCAGTATTAAGCGATGTAAAAAAAGTGGTTCAAAGGCAGTCACGTCAAGGTCAACAGTCCAAGCCTTCCAGCTCACAGTCTCATGGGTCAGATGGCGGTCGGCTACCAGTCAAGTCTAAATCGAGTCAAGCACACAGCATGGATCCCAAGTGTCGCAGATGTGGTCGACAACATGAGGAGTCAACATGCCCAGCTCGTCAGTGGACCTGTTTCACCTGTCAGCGAAAAGGTCACACGTCTAAAATGTGCCAATGTCGGAGCAAGGTGAAGAAAGTGGAACAGGAATCCAGTGAAGGAGAGGACAGCGAGTCAGATCAAGACGTCAATTTTGATATGGGTGAAATAAAAAATATCAAAGTAATTGGTAAAGTTGATAAGCCTTTGATAGTTAAGATGAAGCTTAACAGTAAAGTGATAGACATGGAGGTAGATTCCGGTGCTGCCTGTTCCATTATTTCAGAAAAATGTTATCTCAAACATTTTAGGAATGTTCCAATGAGTAAAACTCAGATTACACTCAAATCAGTTTTTGGTGGTCTGGGAAGTGTAGTAGGCAAGATCACTGTGTCAGTGATTGGTATCAATGCAGTTCATAATCTAGACCTGATAGTGGTGGCTATGGGAAGTAGTAAACATAGTGATACTATACCATTGTTAGGGCGTCCATGGTTGAACGTGCTAACTCCAAATTGGAGAGATGATTTGTCAAAATTCCATCTTGCTGTCAAGTCCTTGAATGTAACCGAGTCATGTAGTAACAAGGTACAAGATTTACGAGAAAAATTTCCAAGAGTTTTTAACAAAGATACCTCCGGTAGCATTATAGGTTTTGTGGCCGATGTAGTGTTGAAAGAGGATGCAACCCCTATCTTCCACAAAGCATATGGGGTACCATATGCTGTAAAACCATTAGTGGAAAAAGAGTTGAAACAGTTGGAACAAAATGGTGTGTTGAAGAAAGTGTCACGCAGTCAGTGGGCTTCACCATTAGTAGTAGTTCCGAAAAAGGAAACTGGCGTTGTCAGACTATGTGTAGATTTTAAGGTAACCGTGAATCGGTATGTCGACACTGAGCACTATCCGTTACCACGGGTGGATGATATTTTTGCCTCACTGGGTAATGCAAAGGTATTTACAGTATTAGATTTAAGTAATGCATATCAACAGCTGAAAATATCAGAAAAAGCCCAGGAAATATTAACTGTCAACACTCATTTAGGCCTGTATCAATTTACTCGATTACCTTATGGAATTACATCCGCACCAGCTATTTTCCAAAGTGTAATGGATCAAGTTTTGTGTGGTATTCCAAATGTAAAGTGTTACTTAGATGATGTACTCATTGTAAGTGAAACACCGGAAGGTAATGAGAAAACCTTGGAAATGGTGTTAGAACGGTTGGAAAGGCATAATATCAGAATTAATTTAGGAAAATGCAAGTTTTTCAAATCAGAAGTTGAGTACCTTGGTCATGTGTTAGACTCATCAGGGATTCACCCGCATCCAAACAAGGTGGAGGCCGTTGTTAAGGCCCCAGCACCATCAGATGTAGCTCAGCTACAGTCGTATTTGGGTTTGTTAAACTTTTATAATAGATTTCTTCCAAACCTAGCAAGTTCAATCAAACCCCTACATAAACTGCTTGAGAAGGGAAGTAAATGGGCCTGGACAGCAGAATGTCAAAAGGCGTTTGAAGTGAGTAAGGAATTACTCGTGAGTAGTCAGTGTTTAGTACCATATGATCCAACTCGGGAGATGGTTGTATCATGTGATGCGTCACATTATGGTGTAGGCGCAGTGTTATCGCATGTGGTTGACGGGGTAGAGAAACCGGTGATGTTCGTTTCGTCAACCTTAAGCAAAACTGAACAAGGCTATGCGCAGGTAGAGAAAGAGGCCTTGGCAATCGTATTCGGGGTGAAACGATTTCATAAATTTATTTTTGGGCATAAATTTCGTTTGATCACCGATCACTCTCCGTTAAGGGCCATACTAGGTAGTAAGAAGGGTATTCCGACATTAGCTGCAGCACGGTTGCAACGTTGGGCCATAATTTTATCTGCGTATATGTACCATATTGAATACCGTAAAGGAAAAGAGTTAGCTAATGCCGATGCGATGTCGCGGTTACCGATGCCTAGTAAGTCAGTAGAGGAGCAACGTTGTCAGTTTTCCGCAGTCAAGTGGGTTTGTAGTGAGTGGAAGTCGTCATTTTCGGATTTCCCATGTACAGCCAAGGAAATAGCGCATTATAGTGCAAAAGATGTTGTCCTGTCAAGGGTAATGCTATCAACACAACAGGGTTGGCCTAGCAGTGAAGTGATAGATCCTGGGTTAAAACCTTATTTCAGTCGCAAAAGCGAGTTATCAATCGACGAGAATTGTCTTACTTGGGGAAATCGGGTCATAATTCCAGAACAATTACGTAATCATGTTTTGTCCTTACTACATGATCAACACCCAGGAGTGGTGAGAATGAAAGCGTTAGCTAGAAGCCATATCTGGTGGCCGGGGATCGATGGTGATATAGAAATCATGGTTCTCAGTTGCGAGGCATGTCAGTTGTCGCGCCCGTCAGACAAGCAAGGTCCTTTGCATAATTGGCCTACACCCTATCGGCATTGGCAAAGAGTGCATTTAGATTTTGCTAAACTGGAAGGCACTATGCTGTTAGTGCTAGTCGATAGTTACTCGAAGTGGCTTGAGGTGTGGCCAATGCAACAGACAAGTGCCAAACACGTAATTGAAAAGCTAAGAAATGTAATTGCTACTTTCGGTTTTCCAGAGCTTTTGGTCTCGGACAATGGTCCACCGTTCAATTCTGAAGAGCTAAAAACATTCTGTGTGTCTAATGGTATACGGTTAGCACATAGTCCACCCTATCACCCTGCGTCGAATGGTCTAGCCGAAAGAAATGTCAGGACAGTCAAGGAAGTTCTATCCAAGTATCATATTACTACGGATAAGCTTAATAAACAATCTAATCTAACCTTACAGCATAGAATAGATAACTTTTTGTTTCATTTTCGGAATACTCCGACAACCATAACTAATTCGTCTCCGGCTGAAATGATGTTTAGATATAAACCACGCACCAAGTTAAGTATGTTGAGTCCAAATGTAGGAGTAACTTTACAAAAAGCCAGCGCGGAAGTAATGTTCAAACGCAACCAACATTTTGCCAAAGGACCGAAAGAGTTTATGGTAGGAGAACAGGTTTTAGTCAAGGTAACTGGTCCTCAACGAACACCAGGTGTACGATGGAAAAAAGGGGAAGTTAAGGAAAAGATAAGCCCTGTAACTTATCTAGTTAGTGTAGACGGTCGAATTAGGCTATGTCACTGTAATCAGTTGAAATATTCAGTGCTTACTAGTGATAATAGTAGGCCTACAAAGGTCACTAACATGTATGATGAAGATTATGTTGATTGTAATAAGAATAAACACAATGATGTTGGAGAACCGGCAAGGCAACGTTCTCCATTCAAAGTTAAGACTCCTGAAGTACCATGTGAACCAGGGACCATAGGCAGAAAAAGTAAATCTCCAGAAGTTATAATGGAATCAGAAGTTAGAACCAGGTCCTCGCCTCTCAGGGCCCCAGATAGCATGGGAACTGAGGAAATTTGTACACCTATTATACGACGGTCTGAAAGGGCCAGGAAAATGCCTGTTAAACTGGATTTATAAGTATAAATGGAGTTATTATAATTATTATGATTATTGATTTATAAAATGTTTAATTTTAGGATCACTGTAATCCCTTTGAAAAAATAAATAAATAAAAAGGGAAGGAGTGTTATGTATGTAGTATGTAACTCATGATGGTACGTGTGTGCATAGGCGGTGGCTATGCACACCATACCAGTATTAGTATGTTGGTATGATTGAGTGTCTGTGCGGGTAGGGCCAGGTTGGACGGTAAAGGGTGTCTTTTTAACTGGCTGTCAACCTGTACGGACGTGTGTAACCTGAATTAATAAATGTGAGTTTCTTCGATTAACCTTTTCTTATTTATTGAAATAAGAACACAACAGTCTTGTCATATAAATGTGTCGATTATTCGACTTGAATCTCAGTGGCTATGGGCTTCTGTCACGTAACAAACGACAAACAATCGTTACCATAGCAATACTGCAGCGAACTGGTGGACTACCAAACATCCTGATTGGTCAATTCCAACTGATCGACATTGTTGTCTGTCTCTTGCAACAATGAGTGACGTCACTTGACAGAAGCCCATTTAGTTTAGTTGGTTCTATGACTATCGATAACGTAACGGGATGAGCAACATGGCGGCGTAAGTCCTATCCTTTTAACATTAGGCCGTTTTCACCATGAAGGAATCAGCGCGCTCTCGTGTACATTTGTGAGATTCGCAATTTCAAATCAAATCGTACGTATTAGGCTCGTATTCCAATATATAGTACATAGTTGTACAATTGCATTGATTTAAATCTTTCTCGTAGATGATGAGTAATTATCCAGTCATCAAATGGTGAATATAGCAGTAGGGCTCTTGACTAGGGGACTAAATGCATTTACAGACCTATTTTAAATCTAGATTAGCTGATTCAAATGAAATTCATCCCAATATTGTTTAATGCGGTTGGAAAGAGCTGGATTCACAGATTGCATTACATCTATCACTTGTATTGATCAACACACAATAATACCAGCAAATCATTATAACATTTGTAAGGCGGTATCCCTTTGATATACGCATGGTGCGGAAGGAAACCGCCATGTTCCTTATCCCGTTACGTTATTGATAGTCATGGGTTGGTTAGAGCTTTGGGTACAAACCAAGAGGTCCTGGGTTCAAGTCCCAGAATGGTCAAATTCTTATGATTTGACAAAAACATTCATTTATATATATATATATATATATATATATATATATATATATATATATATATATATATATATATATATATATATATATATATATATATATATATATATATATATATATATACATATACATATATATATATATATATATATATATATATATATATATATATATATATATATATATATATAAATATATATATATATATATAAATATATATATATATATAAATATATATATATATATATATATATATATATATATATATATATATATATATCTCATATTCAAATTTTCAAGTTGACGTATTTCAATACTCGTACTTTCATAATTGAATGTACACAATGAGTGTGGTTGTGTCTCTACTCTTCAGTTGATATGAAATAAGAATATATTATTCTCATCATCTGTTCAATGACTTGATTCGAAAGACTCGTTATGGGCGGTAGTTCACAGGTGTATATCCATTTCATTCATCTTCCGTAGCTCAGTCAGCTGAGGCATCGCTCCCGAAACTGAAGTCACCGTGGGGCGTGGGTTTGAGTCCCGTACAAGGCATGGATTTATGCGAACGTCCTTCCACTTATCATCTCTTCATAGATTCATTATCACCTGCTCATTCGTTCCCCCGTATCACCTAGCTGTTAGTGGGGTCGTTGAAGTCTAGTTCACAATCGAAATAGTGATTATGGAATACGGAATATGGAATATGATATTGTGTTTAAACGAATTGGATGATGACTTATCCATGTCACCGTTAACAATAAGAGACTGGTGATAGTGATTATAGGTCATAAGTCATAAGAAATTTGAAAAATCGATTTCATAGGACTTATTCCTCATAACCTTTATGACAAGCAGAATTCTGACCAGTCAGATGATGTTACTACTGTTAGTCAAGTGACTTACCGTTATGTAATTCGGGTATTTTATTTTTCTCTGAGACTCAAATCAGACATTCTCAAGGAATACATATCAAAATTACTTTGACAGTTGCTGCGAGGCAGCTAATATATTATTTCAAAAGAAAAATATGATGATAAAATAGTAATCTGTGGGTGGAGAGCCTTGGTGGTTGCTACTGCCACTAGAATTCGAACCGTTCAAGGCAAAATAATGATTTAGGTTGGCGGTGAACCATTGAAATAAGATGCTATTGTGGCCCACCCATGTCACTATACACTATAATCACTATTCCATATTCCAATTGTAAATCAGGCTTAACCAAACAATAATCAATCATATTTGAATCACGTGCCTGATGGCCTATACTTGTAACAAGGCATCCAGTACACATGAGGGCGAGATGCAGTCGGCTATTCTGAGAGAATATATCTCCTCGAAGATATGTCTGGCTTCAGTAATTACAGTTCTTCTGAGAAGCAATGTTTGATAATCCAGCTCTTTCCTGATTACTAATGATCTTTATTCCTCCCTTTCTCTTTACTCTCTTCTTTTGTACACTTTCTTCTCCTCTCTTCTTGCCATCAGATACAGATTAGCAGCCAGCAGAGCTGCGCTTGATTAGAACTATTGCCTGCTTGTGTTTCACGTCGGTCAATATCTTACTTCTCTGTTCTCCATTCATCATTCTCTCTCTCTCTCTCTCTCTCTCTCTTTCTCTGCCCATCCCCCCCTCTCCTTCTCCCTCTCTCTCTATATATCTTCCTAAAAATAGACGAACGTGAAAATGGGCTGAAAATGGGGCTAGAACTGAGTCATATTTTTGCGTTCCAAGAGACCTTGACTGTTATTATATCGTATTGTTAGATGAGCGTGTAGCGAAGATTCCATTTCACATACCGAAAAAAATGGACTCCGTTTTTTTTTTTTTTGTAATTTAGTACGCGGCATACAGGTCAGGAAAAAATACCCATCGACTTGCAAATGTTCTCCACATATTTTTGTCATACCAGAATTGGCTGGTATTGTTTTTCAGAAAAATCGGTTGGAAGGTTTTCCAGGAAAAATACTTCAGAAACAAGGATTCTTCAGAATCTCTCAAATTCTCACCGAATATGAACAAAAATATTATACACCTTTTCAGCAATTTTTGAAACAATCGGATGAGAAATAACAAAGAAAACGCATTAAAGGTGTACATATTTTATTGAAATTTGGATCAATTGGTTTTGCAAAGTGTATATGTGACAGGTTGCAGCACTATAAATATCAACAAGTTGCAGGTGAGGTTTTTGAACGTTTGAAGTAATCCAAGGTTTGTAGATGTAAATTGAGCTGACAAGTTATTTTTCATTCTAGATTTCCATACTTGTGAGCTCGTCTCACAACGCTAATCCCGCGTTTTCCTAGTTATAATATTTAGCTCTCCTGGAGAGAATTATCCATTCGAAATCCTTGGCCTTTTGGAGCTAGCCAGCCAGGAGCAGGACGTTATTTCGAGTGGCGGTCGTGGTGAGGGTCTTGGATTGGTCAATATTCACCAATAGAGCTATATACCTTGACATCACAAGATAATAACAAAGTCAAGGTCTCTCGGACTACAAAAACTTGACCTATTTCGAAGCCACCTCATAATCAGTACTTGGTTTTCCTGCTGACAGCAATGAAGATACATATAGAGACTGGGTATGTTGCCAAGGTAACAGGTTCAATATCGCACCAAGTCCTCGTCTCCAGGATCTGTCCTGGCTCAAGGCATTATATCACGTGACAGTCCCTGTAGGGCCCTGGATGTTGTAGCGACACAACGTCTTCAGATAGACTCGACGAGTTGCATCTGCTCATAAGTCCCATGAGTTCAGGCATCGGAATGTACAATCACCTTCTCAAAAGCTAAAGAGTCCACGGGAGTCGATTTAGCAAATATCAGTTTATGGTTATAACTTGTGAACGGTATGAGATATCGACATTCTGATACGCGAGAAACACAGATACTTATAACTTGGAAAACGCGGGATGCGCGTTGTGTGATGAGCTTAGAAGTATGGAAATCTAGAATGAAAAATAACTTGTCAGCTCAATTTACATCTACAAACCTTGGATTACTTCGAACGTTCAAAAACCTCACCTGCAACTTGTTGATATTTATAGAAACCTGCAACCTGTTGCATAAACACTTTGCAAAACCAATTGATCCAAATATTTAATAAAATGTACACTTTTATTGCGTTTTCTTCGTTATTTCTCATTCGATTGATGCAAACATCTCTGAGAAGGTGTATAATGGTATTGTTCATATTCGCTGAGAGTGTGAGAGCTTTTGAAAAATTCTTGTTTTTCAAGTATTTTTCGTCAGGGTTATTCTTACAAGGATTTTTCAAACTTTCCTATTATTTTACGGAAAAACCTTCGGACCGATTTTTTCTGAATAACAATCTCAGACTATTCTGATTTGACAGAAATATGAAGAAAAACTTTCAAGTCGATAGATATTTTTTCCTGGCCTGTATGAAGCGTACAAAATTAAAAAAAAAAAAGACAACAACATAGAAACCAAGCACATTTTTTTTTGGTATGTGAAATGGAATCTTCGCTATGCTCATCTAAAAATTTCAAGATGAAATGAGTTATAACTATTCAAGTCATGTCGCATAACTGTCAAGCGTGTACAGGTGAAAAATGTGTTCTTTTAGCTGTACACGCTTGACAGTTATGCGACATGACTGGAATAGTTAGAAACTTACATCATCTCGAGCTATTATAATCATATGTGTTTCTCGCGTATTAGAATTTTGATATCTCATATATCGTTAAGAAGTTATCACAAAAAAATGCTATTTCGCTAAATCGACTCTCATGGACTCTTAAGCTACAGTCAGAGGAGCGAGTAATGTTAAACTACATTCAAAGAAGTACTCATCGAATAAATGTTTTCACTCCATCCAGGATTCTCAGATGACAAGAATTAGTTTTTTTATAAATCCATAAATGAGTAGTTTGTATTCTGCTTCTCTCAATTATTATTTCTTGATCATTGTTTTGGATGTGTGTATTTTATCTATTCGTAATTAAAAGCTCACCAGGCAGCAGCACTGTCGAAGTGGGCGATTGGCTGTCCGGAGGCAGTTAGGCCTAGATGCCATGCATGTTGTTGTATGCTCACACACATTATATTTGTAATTAATATTGTAATTTTCATGATTAATAATTTTAGTGATTTTAATTCTGTATTTGATATTGTAATTACACATTAATTGATTTGTATATAATTTGTAAGTATCTGCCTCCGCCCGGTTCACTAAAACGTCACCAGATGTCAGCCACTCTGCTTTTAATCCAGAATTGTGTGAATATGTTACCTGGCCTCTCTTGTATTAGGCCCTACTTATCAATCAATCAAGATTAGATATTTTCAATACTATTACTATAACGTTTCAAACTGATCGAGTGATCCTGACTTTCCATTTAATACCATATTTTATATGCACTCATTAAAATAGAATGGATGTGAAATTTTTCTTGCATGAAAACGAATTGAGAAAAATACATTAATAGAACAGACCTGAATGGAATGAAGGAAATCTTTTTCATTCATCAACACCAAAATTTGATACAGATTCATTGTTTCTCAATGATGTTATGGATGGAAGGTAGGATCGTTCGGACGGGCCACCACAAGGAAGATATCATCACTTCCTCCCTCCCTCCCCCCCCGGAAAATAGTCAGAATAAGATAACTCGATCACATGACAAGCAATAAATCTCGAGGTGATCATTTCAGGGATGTTGTATAATTGAGAATCATTCACATTGAAGGGGTTGGAGGGAGGGGGGGGGAACAGGAAAAGGGGAAGGGGTAAGAATCTTCAACCCTTCAATCATGATATAATAGTGATCAATAATATGTCACACTTTGTAAGGAGAATGCAACAAATCATCAAATATATTTTGTTTTCTTCTCTTCACTCCAACTACTTTATTACTTCTTATGTATGCGAAATACGTCCGCAATTTAAATCTGTACTCATAATTCACTTTTTTCAACCCACAATTGAGCCCTTCTTGGAGGGATTTGTGGATGTTTTTTTGTTTTGATTCCAATTTATTCACTGTATCAGTTTATTTGACCAACAGAAAAATCGTTATAATCTGTTATAATCTGTTGAAATATCGTTATATCGATCTTCTCATTGTCGTGTTGTGGAGATAATATCGTTGACAAATGCCGATTGAATCGCTGTCAAAGCTTCTCATATCTCGTGAGAAGATCGTCTCCTCACAGTTTGATTGAGATCGATCTGAGAGATAACGAGCACAGTGGATTGTAGTGTTGATTGGTTGGCGCTCTATTTCCTCACAACATCAAGACCTGCGCTAGGCCTAGCCTACAAGCTACAAACATGACAAAACATAGAAATTGTCTCCAAGAAAATCCATTATCATTTCATTAATTAGGAGCTCCTGTCCTCCTGAATGCAGTTTGTCGTTGTCTTGTCGTTGTTGTTGTTGTTGTTGGATTACGAGCGGCTTTGAGACCGCGCGGAGAATAGGAGCAGTCAGAGGAGCGGGGGGGGGGGGGAGGGGGGGGAGAATGATGTTATCCTCTCAAGGGATTTGTCAGCTTGTTGATTAACAAAAGCCCCAAAAACAACCTACCTAATGGAAACCCATTTGCACACTTTTCTTTGCAAGACGAGGTGAAAAAAAAAACCGAGAAGAAGGAAACAGATGTTCAGACATTCGTTCTCTCTCTCTCTCTCTCTCTCTCTCTCTCTCTCTCTCACGTACTCTCTCTCTCTCTCTCGTTCTGGCCGATAAAACATTATAAGAAGGTCGTCTTGTGTGTCTTGGTAGTCAATTTATTAGTCTAGGAAGTGGGGGTGGATCTTTAATAGCTACCCCTGGATCTGGGCCACCAGCAATAGACGAGTCACGTGTCATCTTCATTGATAACGAGTATAACGAAGTGCCACATGCGCGCGCAGGTCACCTTAATGGACCATGGCAGGACATGTCGAGACATGGCTTCTGGAAAAAGAAAACATATTTTCTAGCCAAACTATTTATTCATGCAAAATATATTTTTTCGGGTGTTCTATCCCATTATGATCGCTGAATCGTCACCTTATATATGAGGTTTGAGGCCAAAATTATATATATATATATATATATATATATATATATATATATATATATATATATATATATATATATATATATATATATATATATTCATATATATATATATATATATATATATATATATATATATATATATATATATATATATATATATATATATATTCATATATATATATATATATATATATATATATATATATATATGTATATATATATGTATATATATATATATATATATATATATATATATATATATATATATATATATATATATTCATATATATATATATATATATATATATATATATATATATATATATATATATATATATTTTTTTTTTTTTTTTTCTACGATAAGATCGAAACTTGATACAAAATCATTGAGGCAATAGATGGAAGGTGGGATCGTTTCGACGGGGCACCCCAAGGGCGATCTTACCACCCCAAAGAATAATTGGAAGTAAGATAACCCATTTCATATACATTAAATCTTGAGGTAATAATGAATAATGAGAACATTCGATCAGAAAGAAAGCGATCAATCAAGAAATCAGTATACTTCTCAACACTGGGTTCATTGATGTAGATGTTCCAAAGCTGTTATTTCAAAATACATTCATAAAAATATGAATTATACTAACTTGATGGATGGGAAATATCCTAGACACACAGTTACATCATCAGTGTCCACTCACTCATCTTTATCTCCCTTCATTTCCTCATTCTCTCTCTCTCTTATTTCCTCTCTCAGCAACACTATCTGCCCCTGAACGTTTTACATACCAGCGTGGATAAATACTTTCCGCCTTACATTTGTGTGTGCAAAAAGAGACCTTTTGCCCTTAGATGCAACCTCTCTATGTAAACATGCAGACACTTTATCCAGTGTTATTCTCTGATATCAGTACCTTATCTCTGTTAGATATCATGAATATCTTCAGATTCAGTTTCAATTCAAGTTGACGACTTTTGTATCCATACTCTCTTCAAATAAACAGTTATACGACATTCAATATTCAATACAATAAAGTATCGTAGTCGCTCAACGCTGAGCGTATTCTAGTGAAACTGCTTCACAACATTCAGAGAAGTAGCTTATGAAATACTGTCGATTCATGAAACACATTCCTTAATAGAAAAGAACTTCTACAGATAGAAGCAATGAAGATTGAATGTAGTTTGTTTATAGCGATAACAATCTTAGGCCTCTATGATATAATGCATGTGGAGATCTTGATGATTATTGATACTAGGCAAACGCGTTATGTGTTTCCGCGTTGATGGATGAGCTGGAACATATCAACTTATCTTCGGATTGGTTATTATATATATATATATATATATATATATATATATATATATATATATATATATATATATATATACACCTTGAGATCCAAACCATTACATCACTGCCATCTTATTTTCCATTATTAATTTATATGATGATAAAGAAGGCTTTGTTTTAATCGTTTACAATCATGTGGTGACACTTGTTGCATTAATTTAATAGGTATCTTAATAGCTTTGAATAATCAACACAAATAACATTATATATTTTTTTACATCGAAACGGCTGATCCGATTTGAGTGAAAGTTCGGAATAATGTGTATTATTATAGGATTGGAATTCCCTGATAATTTGAATCCTCTCAGATGAAATATTTTTCACGAATGTTTTCCTTCGAGTTATTCTAATGAGATTTTTGAAAAATTTGGAATGAGTTTTCTCAGAAGTGGTTCAACCGATCGCGCCTCAAAACTATACAGCATCAAGTCAGATAGGGTTTCATGTGTTTGCCAAGTTTCATCATGATCTGAATTTTTGTTTGACCTGTAGAGCGCGAAAAAAAAAAAACATGCACTTTTTTTGGGGTATAGTGAAATTGAGTCTTCGCTTCGCTCATCCAATTACGTTCAATTCACTTCCTTGAAGTTCCTATATTTCATTATCATCATAGGCTGCATGACCATACCAGAATAATACATCATTGTAGCATCTTGTTATAGTTCATTCCAATATGTATCACGGCTACTATTGTTTGTATCATTACTATTATTATTGTTCCACTCACATCATTGTTCATACAGTATTGGTAATCCACATATTGAATTAAAGTTTGTTTCTCCGAAGTTGGGCAAATGGGAGAGCAAAAATCATAGTGATTGAGTTATATGATCAATGTGAACCTGGACTTTGCCATTTTTCTGTCTGAAAAATAAAAACAATTGAATTGAATCGGTCACATGCTATAATAGGCCTAATGTGGATCACGGGTCATTTCAACAGTGACATTTTCACAGAATATTGTTCCGTTTTTTCCGTCGTCCATATTGCATTCAGCAGCGTATTCATTTGTTACTTGATGGGGTCGAATATCTGCGAGATATTATTTAGTTCAGTTTATTCATTATTTACAGCTTTGAAAATAGACACATTCAACAACAGTCTCTTAACTGTAGTTAAATACTATTCCGATGGCTGCAGGAATCTACTCTGCTCTACTTCAACAGAGTTATAAATATTAATATACTGTAAAAATTTAATGAACAATAATGATATAATAGACAATATGAATGATGAACTAAAGGATTGACAAACGTATTTTGAGGCCTAATCTACTTTACATAGTCTAATATTGCTCTCATTTGTGTCTGGTCTGGGAAACTCTCTAGCAGCTTGCACGGGAGATTGTTCCACAAGCAGGTAGCTCTGCCGAGGAAGGAATGCAGTCCTACATTGGTGTTGTAACGTTGAAGCTGTAGTTTGTACTTGTGGTCGTTTCTACTCAAGCGACGTGCTTTTGATACGTATTTATCCAGATCTGTCCAGGCAGGAACCCCTGGAAGCACCTTGTACATATCAATGAATAGAGTTGAAATATTGTCGGCCATGAGTGATTGTTGGTCGTCGTATCGCCGATATGGACCTAACGTTTCGATTGTGTCGCTCACCTTTCTGTCAGATCTGTCGCTCCAACCTGAATCGGGAAAGAAGCAGTTTTTTTTTCGCTCCGAAAGTTAATTGAAATTCACAATTAAATTCAGTTGAAACTTGATACACACAAGTGACATTGTCTCAATCAATACTATATATATAGTCTTGAGGTTCAATCGGTCGAACCACTTCTGAGAAAACCCATTCCGGGTTCATCACAATCTCCATAAAAATAACCCAGAGGAGAAAATTCAGAAAAAAAATCTCTTCCGAATAAATTCAAGTTTTCACGGAAGTTTGTTGTATTGTTGATACACACTATTCCGAATTTTCACATGAATTTGATCATCGGTTCTGATGAAGAACACTATATGAATTTCACCAAAGTTATATGCTTCTGTCAAGTGACGTCACCCATTGTTGCAAGAGACAGACAACAATGTCCGCCAGTTGGAATTGACCAATCAGAACATTTGGTATAGTCCACCAGTTAGCTGTATTGCTATGGTAACTTTATTGCTTGTCATTTTTCATGTGACAAGCCTATTGGGAAATCTATTAGGAATCTAAGCAACAATTTTCACCGAATAATTTTAGACTATTAATATGAGTGATGAATTGAACAGGAGGACAGTGACATAATTGTTTGAAAATCAAGTTGCATAGCTTCCCATTAAATTCCATATAGATGCCCTCATCGCTCATCCAACGAAGCATAGATTGCGTTTTCCTAGTATATAATAGATGAGAAATATAGTCATCCATAATATATTTTCCACTGTCGTATTGTCGCGATCTTGTCGCTGTAAGAGTTCTGATTGTATCGCCCCTCCCTGTGATATACCGCTGCCAGTGAATTGTTTGCCACTCGTACCAACTTATC
>CAXFZR010000549.1:32500-35000 GCA_964007535.1 Brachyptera risi
TATATATATATATATATATATATATATATATGTAAGATGCTTACAAAACGAGGCAAAATTACCGCGAGATAACTTCAAACCATCCAACAACGGCAAAAGGACATCCCCGTGCAAATTCAAATATATATATATATATATATATATATATATATATATATATATATATATATATATATATATACATATATATGTATATAGATATATATATATATATATATATATATATATATATATATATATATATATATATATATATATATATATATATATATATATATATATATATATATATATATATATATATGTATGTGACACAGTGTAATTTCCCCAATCCTATCATTTGTGCAGTGCTATTTTTAGTATACTAGAAAAACGCAAGATCTGCGTTGTGAGATGAGCTTAGAAGTATGGAAATCTATAATGTTAAATATCCTGTCAGTTCAATCTATGTTCTAAGTTATTCAGGTCTATGGACCTTGTATCACTTCTAGTGATCAAAAACCTTACCTAGCTGCAACTTGTTGATATTTATAGTGCTGCACCCTGTCGCATATATAAATTCTTTATTTTCAAGTGACTGCCACTTGAAAGAAGTCGTACGTTCAGCTAGATCCAAGAGACCAGGACTTTGATTGGATAATGTTCACCAGGAGAGCTAAGTACAATAGCAACATGTCCAGTCCTTGTATATTTCTATTCTTGTAAGCACAAAATCCTAGCCCTGCTCTTGAGGTGGGCTGAAAATGGGCCACATTCTTGCATTCCAAGAGACAGTGGCTCTGTTATCATCTCATATTGTCACTAGTCAGACGCGAAATATGCGTTGTAAGATGAGCGAGATATCTGAATAAGGTATAAAAGTCCTTGAAGTAGTTCTACCCTTGCTACTTTATCGACTCTGGTATTCTACACACCTTGATATCTGAATAAGCTATAAAAGTCGTTAAAGTAGTTCTAATCTCCTTTTCTTTATTGACTCTGGTATTCTACACACCTTGACGCATATAACAAATTTTTCATTGTTGGTCAACTCTTGAATCTAGAAAGCAGTGAATCTCGACAACTTAATTCTGTCACAATTTGTATGATATATTTTATGAATATTATCAGTCATTTTATTTTATTTCTTCAAAACGACTGATCAGAATTGCTTACAAAATCGTGATAATGTGTAAAATCCATGTATACACATTTAGAGAAAATTTCATTCCAGTTGAAGAGATTTTATTTTTCAACATTTTCCGTCCAGCCAAATCTTATGGGGTTTTTAGAAACTTTGAGATGATTTTTCTCAAAATCGGTCTGACCGATTCATTCCAAAAACTATACAGTTCTAAGTTGGATGAGTTTGCGTGTACAAAAAAAAGTTTCATGTTGATCAGTCAACCCTTGCGACCTGTGGAGTGCTTACAAACGAAAAAAAAAAGGAACACACAGACAAAGCTCTATAAGAGTGGGATGGAGACTTCGCTACGCTCATCAACAATTTGAGATACAATCGCGTCTTCAAAAATCGTAGAATCCTCAGATAGTTCTTCATTTCAATCATGAAAGTTTCCAGCAGCTAAGTTGATGGTCATTTGCCGCGCTTACAGGTGTACGTGGATTCTGACTTGACGTGACGTCATTTGCCGCGCTTACAGGTGTACGTGGATCGTGACGCGACGTGACGTGACGTCATCCATCAGTTCTCTGCTTGCAGAGTTTATGCGGGCTTCAACGATACTTTCGTCCGTTCTCTCCTCTTCTTTCTCGTAGTCTCTGACTTTTCATCAAACCGTGTATCGTCAATATTGATCTACCCTGTCCGGTTCTCATCTGGTATACTCAGGCTGCTCAACAGTGAGCCGGTTGACAACCGAGGATAAACACAGACAAGGATGTTTTCATTTTATTCTACTTCGAAACTTGATTCACAATCAGAGCTTCGAATGAGTCGAGTGGCCTAGTGTTAATACACTGAACCGTCATTCACGAGACCGGGGTTCTGTTTCCGTCATGGTCGACCATCCTGACAGGGGTTTTTAGTGCATGATTTCCCTCTGTCGTTCATGTTGATACTGGGATGGTTCCTTGAAACAGGTCACGACTGACACCTCCTCGCTATTCATCATCCGACATCCATCTATTCATTCATCCCTTTCTCTCTCTCTCTCTCTCTCTCTCTCCCTCTCCTCTCTCTCTCTCTCTCTCTCTCTCTCTCTCTCTCTCTCTCTCTCTCTCACTCTTACTGAGATGACTGGACGAATGGCTGGCTCCCTGATCCGTTATTCGTTGTTCGATCCGGTTGGGGTTCGATTCCCGCCATGGTCGACCATCCTGACAGGAGCTTTCCGTGGTTCCACTCTGTCGTTCAGGTCGATACAGGAATGGTTTCTAAACAGCAGGCCACGACCGACTCCTTCCCACTATCCAAGAACAATTGATAAAATATAACCTCTCATCGCATCGTCCCGTCCCGTCATCTCATTCATCATCCAACGATGCCAATAGATCGTAA
>CAXFZR010000550.1:2500-22500 GCA_964007535.1 Brachyptera risi
ATCACGTAACTTGTCCATTTTGTATAATGATAAACTTCACATCTGCCGTTAATGGAAAGAAGTGATCATAGCCCAAGAGACTTGGTTCAAAGTGGAAGATATCAACATTCGTGTGTTTTGTGTCTGGATACATATCACAGTCATAATGTGTTAAGGACGTTCGGAAACTGAAATACTTTTATCTAATCAAAATGGGGTGGTAAGATCGCTCTTGTGGTGCCCCCTCCAAACGATCCTATCTCTCATCTATAGCCTTAATTGAGGAACAATGATTCTGTATCACGTTTCGATGTTATTAAAAAAAAATAATAAAAAAAAAAATTGAACAATGAAGAATATGAAATCAACAAACATCACAAGATGCAGACTGTATTAATTGGGAATGCTGATGACTCATATTTTATGATAACGAATGTGGAAATATCAGTTGTATGTAACAGTAACACTCGATATTCCTGTCATTGATTTCAACCTCTCAACTTATATCGTTACATACGAATAACATATTACATATTGTGAATGTTCATTATTATAGATCGACGGTATTTTATAAGATATACTTCTCTGAATGATGTGAAGCAGTTTCACTACAATATGTTAATCCGGAAAACCATTGCGGTCGTTTATATGCCACGTTCACACTGAAACAAATGTCAAGCTGTGGGTAGGTTCTCGTTGAGTTATCTGTTTATCTGCGATTTTTTCATATCATCAGAATTTGTCCGGATAAAATCCACAATGAGAAACTCAACTGCGCGTCTTTTGGACGTGTCGATCACTGAAGTTATTCCAGAGATGCATTATTAATCTGATTGGTTCTCGACCATTTCTCCTGACAACCAGCCAGCATGTGACGTCATCACGCTCTGGCAGCTCGGTCTGAGCGCTCGAACCGCTCCGAGCGCTCGGGGATCGGATGACGCGGGTTATTGCGTTGTATAAATTATCTATTAAACGAACTGCGAGGGATACATTAATTGGATATCGGCTTTCCGTTTAGAACGAGAGGTTTATTTCCAATATATAAGATCTTTGACCTCTTGCCGAGAAACTTTCACCAACTTTCTCTTTGGAAACGGCTCGAAGTTTTCTCCCGACCGAGTATGAAAAGAAGTGCACGTGATACGCTGCTCTCCGTTTTATTCTCGCAGTGTTGCCTTTTTCCGGGCTCCGAGGATGATTTGTCCGTGATTTGCAAGGAGCTTGATGCATTGCAAAGCACTTGAGAGACGCAGGAACAATAGAAACCATATGGATTGGTGAATATCATAACGAAAGCGACACAATCGACGTGAAAGCAAATCGAGATTATTCAGATTCTCAATATTCTGGCCAGATTAAACCGATTGCGCATTACCCGGTGTTAAACCTGATTGTTGCCAATTGATTATACTGGGGTGGTCAGATCGCCCTCGTGATGCTCCGTAGGAACGATCCCATTTCATCCATAGCCTCATGGGGAGTAATGATTTTCTATCAAGTTTTCATTCATGAGAAAAAACTGACCCTGATCACGGGTTTGATGTTGATTATTTGAGTGTGATGAATATACATATATATATATATATATATATATATATATATATATATATATATATATATATATATATATATATATATATATATATATATATATATATATATATATATATATATATATATATATATATATATATATATATATATATATATAATATATATATATATATATATATATATATATATATATATATATATATATATATATATATATATATTTATTTATATGTATATATATATATATATATGTATATGAATATATATATATATATATATATATATATATATATATATATATATATATATATATATATTTATATATATATATATATATATATATATATATATATATATATATATATATTACACACATTAAGTATGCCTCCATTCCTCTTTAAGAAGATGGTGGAGGTGCCGTGAACGTCGTGTAATGTTGGGAGGAGAGAACCATTTTTATTTCCAAAGTGTTATTCATCCACGAATGCCATCCTGAATACAATAATCGAGAGAAGGCTCGAAAAACGTAACCACCCTTCAGACTACCAGGAAAAACACATCGATTCCAGGTTCACAATTCATTGGTTACAGATCCAACATATATATTACATCTGGAAACGCTTTCAGTTTCTTCCAATTGATCTGACAATACATTCAGTTTCTCGGAACTCTCATGAAAATTTCTCACAAGACATTGTTGAAACGCTTATATCTCATCTGTCGCCATCACTCCTAGTGTCAGGAACCTTCTTCTCGAGACTCGTGAGATGTGAGTTGTGGTCTGAGGAATGAGATGAGATGGCTTCATCGCTGATTTTCAGTGGTATTATTGGAATCTCACCAACATCACACTCATTCCACATTGAATAAATCTCAAGAATAAGGGTTAGGTTGATCATGGATTCATCAAGGGGATGGAGATCGAATAATCTGAGGTAATTGATTACTCAATATAGAGTCTGTCTTACCACGGTAATGATCAACATCGAAACTGGCTACAAAATCATTGTTTCTTGATTGAGGCTAGGCATGGAAAATCGGATCGTTTGGATGGAGCACCACAAGGGTGATCCACAACCTCAACAAATAATTGAATTGAGATGTATCTTTCAAGTAACATCATTTCAGGGATATAAAAAATTCAGACATTCACACTGGAGGAAAAAATACCAACATCTTTCCATTGTTATGATACTAATTTCCCCCAATTCTTGAATTCTCATCTTATCTTCTTTGCTCTAATGTCAATATTTATGATTTTCGTTTCGATTTTATTTTCATCTTTTCATTGTGGAGTAATGGAGTCTGGACTCATTGTGTATTGAGACGCCATCGCTTGTCTCGCATTTCAATAATTCTCTCTCCAACAACAACAACAACAACAACAACAACAGCAATATCGTTGGTCGTAAACGCAACTTCGGAAACTGTTTCTCCGGGTTGACTTATCGGCCGTACGAGAATAATGGCAGGCGTACCAATAAAATGTTGTCAAGTCGAACAATACCGGTTTATTTATCGCGCCTGTCTGATCGTATCTCGCGATACAGTTTAGTGTCTGCAGGTTGGTAGTGGCTTCCGGTCGTATCGTGGCGCGATCTATCCGCGTCTTGTCGAGCTCGATTACACCGGAGAGCACGTGAAATGGTTTTGTTTTAGAAATTATATGAAATGATTTATGAAAATAAAAGTTGTTCTGTTTTATCGCTAATGTTTCCCTGGACCGTACGTGCAGTGAAGTGAGTGAGGAGCCTACGTGTGATGTCGGTACATCAAGGTTGTGTGCTGGGCTATACGCGGGACTTGCGACACTCGACACTCGGGCACAATGGCCGATAATAAGGCCCGGTCACAATTGAAATATTGCTTATTGAATATGGAATATGGTCGAGTGTTATAGTGACAAAGGTGGGTCACAATAGCCGTTTATTTCGACTCTAGTTTCGCCAGGACCCCTATTCCTGAGATAATTGAGATGTGAGAAAAATAAAAGTGAGTGAGAAAACGATTATCTCACTTAATATGGCCGATTTACCATTACGAATCGGTCATTTTAAGTGAGATAATCGTTTTCACACTCAATTTTAATTTTCTCACATATCATTTATCTAAGGAATAGGGGTCCAGTAGTTAAAAGGAAAATCCAATACACCGCCACCCTTGAATCATCATTTGTCTATAATAGTTTGAGTTTCAGTGGCTATGGCAACTAAAATTGTGATTTGTAGATTCAAAATATGATCTCCCATCTTTAAGCTTGATACTTGAGAGTGTCTGATTTGAATAAAATACCCCAGAACACATAAACGGTAGTCATTTGACTCTTGTAGTTACGTCATCTGATTGGTCAGAGCTTTGCTGTCATAAGGAATAGAAAATTGATTCATTTCATTCATTATTCCTTACACCATATCACTTTACCACATTTTCTCTTTGTGAACGGTAACACGGAAATGCCATCATTTATCTCGCTTAACCACTAGGCCCATACCATATTCCATAATTACTATTCCAATTGTGAACCGGTCTGTATTTGTACACAAAGTTCGATTATTTATATATCATAATTATTCATTGAACTCATTTCCATATCAATTGGGAAGATCATAAGTGATATTATTTTGAACAACAACGACATCTGATGATTGACTTTGTAACGACCCCGTCAAAAGCTACATTATTTGAGCCTACGAATAAGTGGATGGATGTTGCTTATGGCATCCATACCTTATGCTGGATTCAAACCCAGGACAGAGCTTTCATGAATTTTCATGAAAATTCATTCTCAATTTTCAGAATAAATGAGCACTGATCGTTCCAGAGTAGAGAATGTTTCTCGGTTGATTGTATCAGGCGAGTATGGAGTACGAGGTGTGCTCGTGGTGGCTTTGTACCTGAATGGCCGTCTCACAGGACAGCCGTCGTGCTATAGGCTTCTGTCAAGTGACGTCACTCATTGTTCCAGAGTAGAGAATGTTTCTCGGTTGATTGTATCAGGCGAGTATGGAGTGGGAGGTGTGCTCGTATAGTGGCTTTGTACCTGACTGGCCGTCTCACAGGACAGCCGTCGTGCTATAGGCTTCTGTCCAGTGACGTCACTCATTGTTGCAGAGTAGAGGATGTTTCTCGGTTGATTGTATCAGGCGAGTATGGAGTACGAGGTGTGCTCGTAGAGGCTTTGTACCTGACTGGCCGTCTCACAGGACAGCCATCGTGCTATAGGCTTCTGTCAAGTGACGTCACTCATTGTTCCAGAGTAGAGAATGTTTCTCGGTTGATTGTATCAGGCGAGTATGGAGTACAAGGTGTGCTCGTAGTGGCTTTGTACCTGACTGGCCGTCTCACAGGACAGCCGTCGTGCTATGGGCTTCTGTCAAGTGACGTCACTCATTGTTCAGAGTAGAGAATGTTTCTCGGTTGATTGTATCAGGCGAGTATGGAGTACGAGGTGTGCTCGTAGTGGCTTTGTACCTGACTGGCCGTCTCACAGGACAGCCATCGTGCTATAGGCTTCTGTCAAGTGACGTCACTCATTGTTCAGAGTAGAGAATGTTTCTCGGTTGATTGTATCAGGCGAGTATGGAGTACGAGGTGTGCTCGTAGTGGCTTTGTACCTGACTGGCCGTCTCACAGGACAGCCATCGTGCTATAGGCTACTGTCAAGTGACGTCACTCATTGTTCAGAGTAGGGAATGTTTCTCGGTTGATTGTATCAGGCGAGTATGGAGTACGAGGTGTGCTTGTGGTGGCTTTGTACCTGACTGGCCGTCTCACAGGACAGCCGTCGTGCTATAGGCTTCTGTCCAGTGACGTCACTCATTGTTCCAGAGTAGAGAATGTCCCTCGGTTGATTGTATCAGGCGAGTATGGAGTAGGAGGTGTGCTCGTATAGTGGCTTTGTACCTGACTGGCCGTCTCACAGGACAGCCGTCGTGCTATAGGCTTCTGTCCAGTGACGTCACTCATTGTTCCAGAGTAGGGAATGTCCCTCGGTTGATTGTATCAGGCGAGTATGGAGTGGGAGGTGTGCTCGTATAGTGGCTTTGTACCTGACTGGCCGTCTCACAGGACAGCCATCGTGCTATGGGCTTCTGTCAAGTGACGTCACTCATTGTTCCAGAGTAGGGAATGTTTCTCGGTTGATTGTATCAGGCGAGTATGGAGTAGGAGGTGTGCTCGTAGTGGCTTTGTACCTGACTGGCCGTCTCACAGGACAGCCGTCGTGCTATAGGCTTCTGTCCAGTGACGTCACTCATTGTTCCAGAGTAGGGAATGTCCCTCGGTTGATTGTATCAGGCGAGTATGGAGTGGGAGGTGTGCTCGTATAGTGGCTTTGTACCTGACTGGCCGTCTCACAGGACAGCCGTCGTGCTATAGGCTTCTGTCCAGTGACGTCACTCATTGTTCCAGAGTAGGGAATGTCCCTCGGTTGATTGTATTGGGCGAGTATGGAGTGGGAGGTGTGCTCGTATAGTGGCTTTGTACCTGACTGGCCGTCTCACAGGACAGCCGTCGTGCTATAGGCTTCTGTCAAGTGACGTCACTCATTGTTCCAGAGTAGGGAATGTCCCTCGGTTGATTGTATCAGGCGAGTATGGAGTGGGAGGTGTGCTCGTATAGTGGCTTTGTACCTGACTGGCCGTCTCACAGGACAGCCGTCGTGCTATAGGCTTCTGTCCAGTGACGTCACTCATTGTTCCAGAGTAGGGAATGTCCCTCGGTTGATTGTATCAGGCGAGTATGGAGTGGGAGGTGTGCTCGTATAGTGGCTTTGTACCTGACTGGCCGTCTCACAGGACAGCCGTCGTGCTATAGGCTTCTGTCAAGTGACGTCACTCATTGTTCCAGAGTAGGGAATGTTTCTCGGTTGATTGTATTAGGCGAGTATGGAGTGGGAGGTGTGCTCGTAGTGGCTTTGTACCTGACTGGCCGTCTCACAGGACAGCCATCGTGCTATAGGCTTCTGTCAAGTGACGTCACTCATTGTTCCAGAGTAGGGAATGTCCCTCGGTTGATTGTATCAGGCGAGTATGGAGTGGGAGGTGTGCTCGTATAGTGGCTTTGTACCTGACTGGCCGTCTCACAGGACAGCCGTCGTGCTATAGGCTTCTGTCCAGTGACGTCACTCATTGTTCCAGAGTAGGGAATGTTTCTCGGTTGATTGTATCAGGCGAGTATGGAGTGGGAGGTGTGCTCGTATAGTGGCTTTGTACCTGACTGGCCGTCTCACAGGACAGCCGTCGTGCTATAGGCTTCTGTCCAGTGACGTCACTCATTGTTCCAGAGTAGGGAATGTCCCTCGGTTGATTGTATCAGGCGAGTATGGAGTGGGAGGTGTGCTCGTATAGTGGCTTTGTACCTGACTGGCCGTCTCACAGGACAGCCGTTGTGCTATAGGCTTCTGTCCAGTGACGTCACTCATTGTTCCAGAGTAGGGAATGTCCCTCGGTTGATTGTATCAGGCGAGTATGGAGTGGGAGGTGTGCTCGTATAGTGGCTTTGTACCTGACTGGCCGTCTCACAGGACAGCCATCGTGCTACAGGCTCCTGTCAAGTGACGTCACTCATTGTTCCAGAGTAGAGAATGTTTCTCGGTTGATTGTATCAGTCGAGTATGGAGTGGGAGGTGTGCTCGTAATGGCTCTGTACCTGACTGGCCGTCTCACAGGACAGCCGTCGTGCTATAGGCTTCTGTCCAGTGACGTCACTCATTGTTCCAGAGTAGGGAATGTTTCTCGGTTGATTGTATCAGGCGAGTATGGAGTACGAGGTGTGCTCGTAGTGGCTTTGTACCTGAATGGCCGTCTCACAGGACAGCCGTCGTGCTATAGGCTTCTGTCCAGTGACGTCACTCATTGTTCCAGAGTAGGGAATGTTTCTCGGTTGATTGTATCAGGCGAGTATGGAGTAGGAGGTGTGCTCGTATAGTGGCTTTGTACCTGACTGGCCGTCTCACAGGACAGCCATCGTGCTATAGGCTTCTGTCCAGTGACGTCACTCATTGTTCCAGAGTAGGGAATGTCCCTCGGTTGATTGTATCAGGCGAGTATGGAGTAGGAGGTGTGCTCGTATAGTGGCTTTGTACCTGACTGGCCGTCTCACAGGACAGCCGTCGTGCTATAGGCTTCTGTCCAGTGACGTCACTCATTGTTCAGAGTAGAGAATGTCCCTCGGTTGATTGTATCAGGCGAGTATGGAGTGGGAGGTGTGCTCGTATAGTGGCTTTGTACCTGACTGGCCGTCTCACAGGACAGCCGTCGTGCTATAGGCTTCTGTCCATTGACGTCACTCATTGTTCCAGAGTAGGGAATGTCCCTCGGTTGATTGTATCAGGCGAGTATGGAGTAGGAGGTGTGCTCGTATAGTGGCTTTGTACCTGACTGGCCGTCTCACAGGACAGCCGTCGTGCTATAGGCTTCTGTCCAGTGACGTCACTCATTGTTCCAGAGTAGAGGATGTTTCTCGGTTGATTGTATCAGGCGAGTATGGAGTGGGAGGTGTGCTCGTATAGTGGCTTTGTACCTGACTGGCCGTCTCACAGGACAGCCGTCGTGCTATAGGCTTCTGTCCAGTGACGTCACTCATTGTTGCAAGAGTCAGACAACAATGTCCACCAGTTCGCTTCGTTGCTGTGCTAACTGTTGTTTGTCATTTGTTGCTTGACAGAAGCCTATATAGGCCTACACATCAGCAATGGAGGTTAGCAACCAACCAGCCACATGCATGCAGTTGCTGGGTTCCAAACTGACTTTGCGTAACTTCCAACTAACTCATATTACCCCGATCTCGTCCTTGACTCTCGATATCGTCAATAAAGCAAAATGACCGGTGATGATTTCCACACAGCCTGAATTTATTGATTCAACATGTTTTTCTGAAATATCATCCAATAATTATAGTGAGAAAACTCAGCTCATGCAGTCTCACATGAGCGAGATATTCGCACGGAAAGACCCGCACAGTATACAGCCGGTATGGAGCCTGTATGCAGCCGGTATACAGCCGGTATACAGTCGGTATACAGTCAGTATGCAGCATGTATGCAGCCGGTATACAGCCGGTATACAGTCGGTATGCAGCCGGTATACAGCCGGTATACAGTCGGTATGCAGCATGTATGCAGCCGGTATACAGCCGGTATACAGTCGGTATGCAGCCGGTATGCGGTCGGTATACAGCCGGTATACAGCCGGTATACAGCCGGTATGCAGCTTGTATACAGTCGGTATACAGTCGGTATACTGCAGTCGGTATACAGCCAGTATACAGCTGGTATACAGTTGATATACAGTTGGTTTACAGTTGGTATACAGTTGGTATACAGTTGGTGTAAGGCCGGTATACAGCCGGTATACTGTTGGTATACAGCTGGTATAAGACCGGTATACAGCTGGTATAAGACCGGTATACAGTTGGTATACAGTTGGTATACAGTCGGTGTAAGGCCGGTATGCAGCCGGTTTACAGTTGGTATATAGTCGGTGTAAGGCCGGTATACAGCCGGTATACAGTTGGTATATAGTCGGTGTGAGGCCGGTATGCAGCCGGTATACAGTTGGTATATAGTCGGTGTAAGGCCGGTATACAGCCGGTACGCAGTTGGTATACAGTTGGTGTTAGGTCGGTATACAGCCGGTATACAGTTGGTATACAGCTGGTATAAGACCGGTATACAGTTGGTATACAGTTGGTATACAGTCGGTAATAGGCCGGTATACGCAGTAATACCGCTGTTCACTCCTGGAACACAAATGGCCTCTAATTATAGAAGTATGCATGTTGTTCACTCGCGTTATTCACAGAGGAGTTGTTCCCAAAGCCGCAGCTCGTGGTGACGTCATGACGCTCTGGTGCGCATGCGCCGTCGCCTTCCTCTGTGATTCCCAGCGTTTCCGCTCCGCTGGCCCGTTTGACAGGCGGCCGCTAGAGAGGGCGTCGGTCGTTCATCAGACCCTCAAACAGACGAGGCGACAACAAATGTCTCTCAACTCACTCACTCAATCTCTTTCTCTCTTTCTCTCTTTCTTTTTCTCTCTCTCTCACTTTCTATCACGCACTTTGTCACTATCTGCCTGTCTCTCTCTCTCTCTCTATCTCTCTTTCTCTCTCTCTCTCTCTCTCTTTCTCTCTCTTTCTCTCTCTCTCTCTCTCTTTCTCTCTTTCTCTTTCTCTTTCTCTCTTTCTCTCTTTCTCTACCTCCCTCTCTCTCTCTTTCTCTCTCTCTCTTTCTCTTCCTCTCTTTCTCTCTCTCTCTCTCTCTCTCTTTCTTTCTTTCTCTTTCTCTTTCTACACCAGTATGTGCCATGTATATGTGCGATCATGTATTGCAAACAGATACACTTGTATGTATCCGTGATGAGATAAGAAGTTGTCGATCGACCGTCCGCCGGTATACCACATCAATGACGGACGGGTGGTTCGCGCCTTCATCCCTATTGTACACGCGTGTGAGGATGGTCGTCTTTGATCGTGTGATCCGATCGCCCGTCTTCTCTATCTAGTGACTATAGCGACCGGTGGTGTCGATCCGGCAACACGTGCACACTTATCGGGAGACTGACAAGCGGAGGGTTGTTGGGTCAAGTGAGCTTTAAGGCGTCCCCAGACTTCATAGGGCGTAAAGTCCCCGCCAGGGGGATTTCACAGATATAAATGATCACAAAACTTAGACCGTGCAAGATACAGAATTAAGAGGCTACTTTACATCTCACAACCCGAGAGTAAAACCTGCAGGGAACGAACAAAACAGGACAAAAAGCGTCAATACAGGCCTTTAGCGCCCAACACATGGTGGTAAACGGTAGAACCAATCAGTCTAATCATTTTTGAAATAAAACAACAATGAGTATATCTGTGCCTCTACGTTCAGTGAAAATCATAATTCTCCATTGAATTACTCTAAAAAAATCGTAAAAACAATGAAAAACAGGTGGAAACATGTTGATTGTTGACAATTATTTTGAATGTGTTGAAAACATAGCACAAACTAAAGCTCTTCGTACGAGCATGTATTGAATACTAGTGATCATCTAACCAAGAACTGTATGTTAATACGATGATTGGTTTTCCGTTGCCAACTTGGGCTCCGAACGTCTGCAAACAAGCCCGAATACATCACAAGATGCAGACAATTCCTGTCTAATGGAAGTCATAGAGTTTCAGAAGAGACCGGGGAGGGATCGGTCCACCAATCAGAGCAGCGGATCGAGTGATAATTCGCTGATTAACTTCCGGCTATCAGACTCATCATTTGTCCACTTTAATCAGTGATCAGTAATTGGATGAGCGAAGCGAAGACTCAATTTCACAATACTCTAATAAAGTGCTTCTTTTTGTTTTGTTCACGCTACACAGGTCAAAATAAAATTCAAAATCAGTTGAAACTTAGCATACACAGGTGTACTTATTTTGCTGGATACTGTATAGTTTTGGGGCGTAATCGGTTGATACACTTATGAGAAAAATCATTCCAAAGTTTTCAAAACTCTCATAAGAATAACCCGAAGGAAAAAATTCGTGGAACATATTTCATCCGAGAGAATTCAAATTCTCAGGGAATTTTAATTTAATGATGATACATATTATTCCAAACTTTCACTCAAATCGGATCTGCCGTTTTGTTGTAAAAAAATATATGATGTCATTTTTGTGAATCACTCAAAGCTATAAAAATACCAATTAAATCCAAGCAACAGGCGTCACCACCTAATAGTAACGATTAAAACAAAGCATTTTTCATCATCATAGAAATTATTGAGGACAAATAGGGTGGCAGTGTTTTGGATTGGATTCTAGTTTGGATCTCTAGGTGTATATATATATATATATATATATATATATATATATATATATATATATATATATATATATATATATATATATATATATATATATATATATATATATATATATATATATATATATATATGTATATATATAAATATATATATATATATATATATATATATATATATATATATATATATATATATATATGTATATATATATATCTATATCTATATCTATATATATCTATATATATATCTATATATATATATATATATATATATATATATATATATATATATATATATATATATATATATATATATATATATATACATATTTATATATATGTATATATATATATATATATATATATATATATATATATATATATATATATATATATATATATATATATATATATATATATATATATATATATATATACATATTTTCATATATATTATATAATCCGCAGTCACTATTAAAAGTTCATGATATAATAACCAATCCAAAGATAAGGTGATATGTTCCAGCTCATCCATCAACGCGTCAACACATAACGCGTTCACCCAGTCATATTTAAAATACTGTTATTCTTGTTGTTACGCGGTTTATCACTTGGGCCTATATTTGCATGTCATCAGGAATAGTCTCGATCTCACATGCATCTAGATCTGTTCCTACCGGGTTAAACGGCGCACTGTACTGATGACTGAGATCTATTGGCGTCGGTGAATGATGCACGAGACGATGGGATGATGAGATGAAAGGTTATTAGTTTTTATGGATAGTGGGAAGGAGTCTCTTGTCAAGGAAACCGTCTTAGTATTGACCTGACCGACAGAGGGAAACCACGATGCACCCCTATCAGGATGGTCGATCACGGCGGAAATCGAACCCCGGTCTCCTGAATGACGGTTTAGTGTAATAACCACTCGACCATTCGTCTCAGTATATATCTGGATTGCGGTGATCATAGAGTATTGTTATTAGTTGATCATGTTCTCCTTGACCATGGTCCATGATTGATCATCAGAAAACAACCAATGGCCAACTCTCGATATGAGCTCACCCTCCGCAGCTCAGTCAGCCAAGGCACGGCTTCAGAAAGTGACAAAACTGATGATTCACCGTGAATCTAATTGATTTGTCAATTGATAGTTTTACAGGCATCATGAATGACAAGCTTCTGATCTCCTGCTGCAACTTTCCTCATCTCACTCATGATTCTTGTATAATATGTTCAATGTTCATTTATTAACAACTTGATAAAAACATGTGTGAACAATGACTTCCCATGACTTCACATGACTTCACATGACTTCCCATGACTTCCCATGACTTCTCATGAGTGAACAATGACTTCTCATGACTTTACATGAGTGAACAATGACTTCACATGACTTCACATGACTTCCCATGACTTCACATGACTTCTCATGAGTGAACAACGACTTCACATGACTTCACATGAGTGAACAATGACTTCACATGACTTCTCATGACTTCACATGACTTCACATGGCTTCTCATGACTTCACATGACTTCACATGGCTTCTCATGACTTCACATGACTTCACATGACTTCACATGAGTGAACAACGACTTCACATGAGTGAAAAATGACTTCACATGAGTGAACAACGACTTCACATGAGTGAAAAATGACTTCACCCGAGTGAACAATGACTTCACATGACTTCTCATGACTTCACATGACTTCATATGGCTTCTCATGACTTCACATGACTTCACATGGCTTCTCATGACTTCACATGACTTCACATGACTTCACATGACTTCACATGACTTCACATGGCTTTTCATGATTCACATGACTTCACATGACTTCACATGACTTCACATGACTTCACATGACTTCACATGACTTCACATGACTTCACATGACTTCACATGACTTCACATGAGTGAACAACGACTTCATATGAGTGAACAATGACTTCACATGAGTGAACAATGACTTCACATGACTTCTCATGACTTCACATGACTTCATATGGCTTCTCATGACTTCACATGACTTCACATGGCTTCTCATGACTTCACATGACTTCACATGACTTCACATGACTTCACATGACTTCACATGACTTCACAAGACTTCACATGACTTCACATGACTTCACATGACTTCACATGACTTCACATGACTTCACATGACTTCACATGACTTCACATGACTTCACATGACTTCACATGACTTCACATGACTTCACATGAGTGAACAACGACTTCACATGAGTGAACAACGACTTCACATGACTTCACATGGCTTCTCATGACTTCACATGACTTCACATGACTTCACATGGCTTCCCATGACTTCACATGACTTCACATGGCTTCTCATGACTTCACATGACTTCACATGACTTCACATGACTTCACATGACTTCACATGGCTTCACATGACTTCACATGACTTCACATGAGTGAACAATGACTTCACATGAGTGAACAATGACTTCACATGAGTGAACAATGACTTCACATGAGTGAACAATGACTTCACATGAGTGAACAATGACTTCACATGACTTCACATGAGTGAACAATGACTTCACATGACTTCATGAGTGAACAATGACTTCACATGAGTGAACAATGACTTCACATGAGTGAACATGTAGAAAAGACATCTTAGCTGAAGAAATCCGAATGTTTCTCTGACTTGCTGATCTTCTTGCGCCTCACAATATTCCAAGGTTTTCTGGTCTTTGCTACTTTTTTCTTACGTCTGCTGAAATTAACATGGATTTAATCATTTTTCTTATTACCACAGGCGAGCCTCAATAGGCTTTGCGAATAAGCGATTTCTTTTGGTTATCTCTATCTTCTCTATCCCATGTTTTCTCGATCCATGTAAACGGGGGCGTTGAAGAGCGTATACTGGAAAAAAGTCGACTCGGTCGTGTGACATGGGCTTTTTTGAGTACTTATTTTATAGAAGGTTGTGAATGTGTTCAGGGTTCATGTATAAGGTTGAACACCCAAGCCCACTTCACACAACCGACTCGACTTTATTCCAGTATACGCTCTTCAGGCGTCCCGTAAAAACGTATCTGTATCTTGTATTGGCATTGAGTGCCGTATCCGGGTCATGTGGTGCGGAATTTGCTCTGAGAAACGCACGGACTGCGTTTCTCCGGCAGCGAACACTGGACACCGACGGCTCGCGGTTTTCTCGGATCGGCGCGTTAACGACGCGGCTATTGATTGTGCAGAGGAACCTTCGTCCCAGCAGGTCTGATCTCTTCCCTAGCTTCACTTTCATCACGTGGGGTATACACTTCTGTCCACGAGAGTACAAGGCCGTTTACCAACATAACAAATATAAATATCACAAATATATTTGTTGGCCCACTATATAGGCCTATATCAGTTCTGATGAGCTAAGAAAAATCAACAAGTTAAAGTGAATATGTAGCTGTGGTATTTGAAGATTATTTGCCAAAGAGAGGGTTAAAATCAAGAGAACGATACCATACTGCTAATCTTGAGAGAGCGTTAAATCCTTCGAATCATTGGACGAGCTTTAGCGAGGATTCAATTTGACATACTGAGAAAAATTGGTGTTCGTTTTTATGTTTTTTGTTTTTGTTTGTTTGTTTTTATGTTTTTTTGTCGGTTCTCCACAGGTCAAACGGCTACAGCTATCAACTTCAAACTTTTTTTCATAATGGTTCCTAATCTAACTTAGATCTGTATAGTTTTGTGGCGTTATCGGATGGTAACTTTTTTTTTTAATTCAATAAATTTCCAAAATGCCCATTAAAATAACACGGCGGAAAAAAAGAAAATATTTTTATTTTCAAAAGAAATGAAATTCTGCGTGAAGTTGATTTACATTTTGATACACATTTCTGAAATTTTTCAGCTTGATCGGGTGAGCCATCTCGAAGATAAACCATAAAATGTGCTAAATTGGTACCACTCGAAGCAGTTTTTACTCATTTCTCACTCAAATGTCACCCAATTGGCGAATGTAGGCAAAAGTTTGGCAAAGAAGTCGACATACTATTACTTTTCGCTCGTCTAACAACGCATATATAGCGTTTTCCTAGTATATAGTGACATTGCCTTGTGATAATCATCGAGGTTTCTCATAGACATTTAGTTGGTGGATGATCTTCGTCTTGCATGAATACGAGTATAGGCCTTCACACAATACTTGACTTACAAACTAGAGAGCCTATAATATCGTCACAAACAGTATCTATTCCACGCGGTTTATTATTCGTTTCACTCCCACACATTCTGATCGAAGCGGATCCGGGTTCGACTCCCTGGGTAAGGGAGGGAGGGGGGGGGGGGGGTTGCTTCTTTTCCCATGTAGAAATTTAATCCATGAAGAAATGTTGTTTATATATATATATACATATATATATATATATATATATATATATATATATATATATATATATATATATATATATATATATATATATATATATATATATATAAATATATATAGTATATAATATATATATATATATATATATATATATTATATATATATATATATATATATATATATATATATATATATATATATATATATATATATATATATATATATATATATATATATATATATATATATATACATATATATATATATATATATATATATATATATATATATATATATATATATATATATATATATATATATATATATATTCATATATTGAGAATATAAATATATTATAAATATATTATATATTATATTAAATTATTCATATATTTTATATATATATATATATATATATATATATATATATATATATATATATATATATATATATATATATATAGATATATATATATATATATATATATATATATATATATATATATATATATATATATATATATATATAGATATATATATATATATATATATATATATATATATATATATATATATATATATATATATATATATATATATATATATATATATATATATTTATATATATATGTATATATATATATATATATATATATATATATATATATATATATATATATATATATATATATATATATATATATATATATATATATATATATATATATATATGGGATAGTCACCGGAAGTTGGTTCCAGATTAGTTTTATTTTATATGAAACCAGCGCAGACGTGAGTTCAGTCGGATCAAGTCGATCAAGTTAGTTAGATAGGGTTATTTAGGTGTGTTTAGGCTGCTCGCAACAACAACAACAACAACAATATCATCATCAACAAAAACAACAACAACAACAACAACAACAACAATAATAACAACAACAACGCCAAAACAACAACAACAACAAAAACAACAACAACAACAACAACAACAACAATAACACCAAAAACAACAACAACAACAACAACAACAACAACAACAATAACGTCTCCATGTGGTGACGTGGACCGATGGGCCGATAGCGCTGTATAGAGCGGCTGCCCATTTCGATACCAAATTGGAAACAATTCATATCATGTTTCTGTGTCGTCTCAATTCTCCGAAGTTGGTAGTGTATATATGGAAGTGTGTTGACGGCCGTTAAGCTTTGGACGGTTGGCAGTAAATCACGGCTTTTGGCGGGAATAAATCATGCCGCCGTCAAGGCCTGTAGAGGTGACCGAGCCGGTCGGTCGGTTGATATATAGCCTGTTTGTATCGTCCCTGGAACAAACACATGTCGCTATCCCGGACATCAACGTGATGGGATCAATGGGAAATTGAAAGCGAAATGAAAAAAGAAAAGAACAGTTTTTGTTTCATAAATGAGTTATATGTAAAAAGTGTCATTGTTTTTTGTCCTGTCCATGGTGAATATTATGATAGGTTAGGTGATGTCTCGATCTATTTCGGCTGGTACCAACAGTGCTACTAGTTCGACCAAACTCCATGCGGAACGCCACGGTGATACGATACCAGTTCACGCTCTACGCATGCGCGCATCAAATGTGCGTCATTGTTGGCGGCAAGACGTCAACTGGACCACGTGACACGGTGGCGTTCCGCACGGATTTGAGTGGAACTGGCAGTTGGTACCAGCCTTCCAACGCACGGTGATAGTCCGGTACATCACCCAAACTGTTATAGGATACCGTGGTCCTGGCGTATACACGACATCGGGGTTACAAAAATACGTGTCTTTCTCACATTTGGACCACGCGCAGGTTTCAAAAAACTGGATGTCGATTGCGTCACTCTTTCGACAACGATATCACTCGTTGTCTCTACCGGAGTGACAATTAATGAGTTCTCACTCACCTCTGTTGTCCAACACTTCCGCCAGACTTCTCACACTGACAACTCGAGTCGATACGAGATCTCGTTTCACAGTGGTTTTTATCAGGATACGACATTAGTTACCATGGCAATATATAGCAACTATAGTAACTGATTATTAGCATACAAATTAATGTATCATCATTCAAAATACACTCGGATGTTTACTGTCACAACACTAGAAATAAAAGTGAATGACGTGGAATTTCTCACAGGACTAATCTTCTCAAGCAAGATACTCAGTGCATTGGTATACTACTCTGCAATGCTTCACCAAAGTATATGAAATCAATTAATGGTTGAAATGAATTAAAAATATACCTTGAACAATTTTTCGTCGAGCAATCATTTTACTCCATTGAGAATTATTTTGAAGTGTTTAAACTCTATCAGTAACAGCAATAACCGGTGGGTCTAATGATTCTTCTTCATGTAAATTTGATTTATTGTTGTGTAATATCTATGACTATCAATAACGTAACGGGATAAGCAACATGGCGTAAGTCCCATCCTCTTAACATCAGGTCGTTTTCACCATGATGGAATCAGCGCTTTCGTGTACATTTATGAGATTCACAATTTCAAATCAAATCGTACGTATTGGGCTCGTATCTCAATATATAGTACATAGTTGCATACTTGCATTGTTTCTGACCTTTCTCGTAGATTATGAGTAATTATTCAGTTATCAAATAGTGAATATAGCAGTAGGGCTGTTGACTAGGGGACTAAATGCTTTTACAGACGTATTTTAAATTTAGATTGGCCAATTCAAATGACATTTTTTCCAATATTGCTTGATGCAGTTGGAAAGAGCTGGATTCACAGATTGCATTACATCTAGTATTTGTATAGATCAACTTACAACAATACCAGCAAATCATCATAACATTTGTGAGGCGGCATCCCTTTGATATACGCATGGTGCGAAAGGAAAGCGCCATGTTGCTTATCCCGTTACGTTATTGATAGTCATAGTCATAGGTAATATTGTTTGTTTTGTATCAATACCGATAACAAATGTTATGAATATATGTTGCATATTCATCACAATTATGTGTGTTGCGATGTTTTAATTATCATGACGGTCCATATGACACACATTTTAAAAATTGTTGTACTACATGGACATGTGTGTCCAATTTGAACAAATATCAAATGAATAAAAATAAATAGAATAACAGAAAAATATGAGTGCGATGATTATAACTGAACATAGAACTTGGAAGACCGTGTTTGATAATCTTATATCTCAATGCAGTCCAACTCGCTGACATACCAGTCAAGAACTACAGAAGGCCGTGCCCACAAAACCCGGCACCTCCACCTGAAGTCTTCTCTCGAGTGACACGTGACTGATAGTCATCACCATGGCAACACGGCTACTGGTGGACTAACACGGGCTGTGATTGGTTGTTGACTTCAAGTGAGCATTGTTGCCCGTTTCTTGCGACAATGAAGAGCCTTATAATGAGCTATATACTTATTTATATTTGTCGACAAGACCGAGTCGAAGTGTTGAAACAACGGAGAGGTGCCACGTCTCAACGGTGCCACTAACTCATCTTAATATCCCGTTCACACTATGATCACTGACTGCTGTTGAACTAACAGAGGTTACCTGGGCGCAAAGCATCATGGATGGCACCGTTCTAACTGGAGTGAAAGGTGTTCACTCTGACAGCCATGAAATTGTTGTTGGTGACGTCATGCACCGCCACCTTACTGTTGACTGATCCTACTGTTGACTTCTCAATTATTTTTATTGATGCACAGATTCTTCGTCAAAATCTCGCACTTTCTTTGAACAAAGTTATCTATATAATTCGAATGATGTTAATAATATAGCCTATAGGGGGCCATGCTTTGAACCAACATTGTGAAAATGCGAATAGTGTTTTACAATTCAGAGGGCGGTGGATTCTGATCTCTGTTAAGAAGCTACCTGTGTTCACGAAACAGAGTTAGGGCTTGATGTCAGTTAGTGCTAACTGCCTTCCGTTTACATCACGCTATTAACATCAGTTAGAGGTTCAACAGATGTTAGTGATATGATTGTATAGCAAGATTTCGATGCTGCTTTAGATGAATCAATCATTTATCCTTCGGTTCATCATTTATTTCGGCATCAATTATATTCCATTACCGCCTACAGTCACCAATCATGTATTTGTTGAAATCTATCCAGTGGATATTTTATCAATTTCGAATATGATTCGTATTTTTTCTACAAATATAATACGGTGAACAATTCGTGAAATTCGTTATGAAACCATCCGGAAACATGTTCTCCCATCCCAGTTATCATTTCTACTCTGTAAATATACCACTTCTTCCTGTGTGTTTTCTGTTACTGAATATTTCAC
>CAXFZR010000550.1:25000-35079 GCA_964007535.1 Brachyptera risi
ATGAGATGAAGGTTTTTATGGGTAGTGGGAAGGATAGTGGGAAGGAAGCGGTCGTGGCCTATATTGTGGGAACCATCCCGGCATTAGCCTAGACTACAGAGGAAAACCACGAAAACCCCCTGTAAAGATGGACGGTGGCGGGGATCGAACCGGGTCCGATTTGTCCCTTCACCTCAGGATCACGAAGCAAGTGAGCTAACCACTCAGCTACTGTGCCGGTATGTTTGTGCTTCTCGTGGGCTTTCAATGGGTGGATTCATGTTAGAATGATCTGCGGATTCCATGTCAATATCAAAATTTCGAGTTTATCACTATATTCACCAACAAGTGAATATAAACACAATTTATTTTGTATCATGAATGTTAATAGACTCACAGACAAGTCAACAATTCCACTTTGCAGGCCTCATCTCATAATTGCACAATCAAATAATATATGAGACGATGTTAACAGATCAAATCTATATAACAGAAGATGAAATAAGTTAGAAAGAGGAAATAGGGGAACATTGTTGGAACTCCCGGACTCCACTTTGGCACAACACTCCAAATTATCAGGCTGTTCTATTTGTTGGACTTTGATAACACCAAAGCAATAGCCTCAGTGGTACGTACCACTCTCTCCTCGTATCGTTCGGAAGGCCATTGAAATATGAGTAGCGGCCAGAAACACTGAACAGAAGAGACGACAGCTGTGTCGGACTGGCGACACAGAGGCCTCCCGGGAGGCCCATTTCATCTCATACCGGTGAAAATGAGTTACCCGTACACCTTTTCGTTTGCCGCATGTATTCTACATCGACCACCGTGTTCCTCACACTTGTTCAGAGAATCGGGGCGTTCACAAATACACCATTTCCTATCATTTTCAATAGATTTGTAAACCAAATCAACAGAGAATTTCAAAACTCAAAATAAGATAGCAGTTTTCATTGTCTGCTTCCTGAACTCCACGTAATATATATCATACATATATGAAGATTCTTTTCAAAATCTTGTATTTTCAAAGTAATTTTGTTTTTATATGTGATCAGAGGCCTTCAAAACGGTCGACGCCTCGCGGGGGATTTCCCGGTATCTCGGTGGGCCAGTCCGACCCTGGAGCCCTATTCGGTAACTTTCAACAGTATCGAAGTTGACCCGTCTCATCTCGATTGTGAGACGGTTTCATCTCACGTAAGGGGAGGAGTCAGTATTGACGCGATTCGAGAACTCTCTGTGAGATGGCAATTATGGGTGTCATTCGTCGTCGGGAGCCTTCGGCTTTTGAACAGGGTTTTGGAATATTTTCAATGCATCAACCAAAAATGACCAATCAGAAACGTGGAATCATTTTCACACGGCGGTGAATATACGAGGCGGTGGGTTAATATATCATAACCTACAAATATTGTTCTTCAATTATTCCCGAGGATAGGCATAGGCCTACAATCTGTTTGTCGAATAGAATGAGTTATTATGGCACCATCCAAAAATAAATGAGTATAATTAACAGTATATAATCAGATGGGCCCAACAATGTTTCTTATACCTTCCTTGCTAAGTAGGCCTAATTAATAAGTTGAATTTGTGCTAACTTACCTTTGATAATAGGTGTTGATACGCCAACGAAGTGGTATATATGCCTACTATTCTCACAATTACTATTTTGGTACAATATACTATTACTTATATAACAATACGCGAACTAATTAACTAATATGAGAATATAATATATAATATGAAAACTTTTATTATCAAAGCCTTTGTACTTAAATGTCTCTATAACCCAACTTTGTACACACAACTCCACTAATTCCCGTCTCACAGTCGATCTCACGAGAGCGCTCGCTCGTGAGACGCTCTCACGTCAAATCGAGATGAAACGGACATCTCACGCGCGCAAAAAGTTGCCGAATAGCGATACGAGATCTCATATCGATTCACAGTGAGACGGTCTCATCTCACCACGCTGTAAGTTACCGAATAGGGCTCCTGGACGTCAGTCAACGTTTACCTATAATGCATGGAAACCAGCATCTGAATGACTGTCATCTGGAACACCAACCCAAGGTCACGAGACCACGATGACTATGTCACCAGACATGATACATGATTAACTAGCATATTGCACTTCTTGTCTCAGAAAACTTCATTACAAATCAAAAATTCTTATACGATTCGGATTTTTTATCATCCTATTACTTCCCTGTTTCTATATTCACGATGATTCCTTTCTTCCAACCCTCACTTTTCTATTTTATTTCGATTTTCATTGTAATTTCAATTCCCGAGATATTAAAAAAAAATCCATCAACTCTTATTGCTTGATCTACGTTTAATAATGTCTCTGATATTTCATAATATTCTTTGTGTTTATCTGTTCTTATTTTTGTATCTATTATGTATGAGCGTTGATTGTTTTTGTGAGATAAAACGTACTCATTTTTGAGTTGGGTGAAATTCAGTTTTCGTTTCGCTCATCTAATAATACAATTGAGATTGAATGAGGAGAGATGAAATGTGAATTACATCAAAACCAGATATTTCCGTCCGACCATTTCCTCACTACTTATCGTAATCTCTACCAATAACACGTAGCACCTAATGGGATTGTTTATTGCAGATCGACAATATTTTATCGGCCATTTCTTTCCCTCTGAACGATATGTGAAGCAGTTCCAATACAATCTGTTCAAACATGAGTGCATCACGATCGTTCATATGTTATGTTGACTCTGAGCATTTCCCGCCGTGTCTAGAACCCCGCTGAATATCATATCGCTTTGACAGCTACCAACTGTTGGAGAATTGCCATTTATTTTGTTCATCGTTACGATATTTTTTCTACTTGAGAAAACATTTCCCATTTGATTATTCTTCTCAATTCGTTTGTCTCCATTATTTCCATAGCAACCTGCCTATTGTACGCCCCCATTTAATATCCAACCTGCCTTCAACCTTCTCTTGCTGGATTGAAAATACAAAGCATTGCGTTCGGGAGATATACTTCGATAATAATAATTCATTTTTTATATTTTATTCCTCAGAATTTTGTTACAAGTAATTGAATGCGTCATAATATATATTGGGAATATGGAATGTAATATTTTAATAATTGAATGTGATTCATGCAAATTCATTTCTTCATTCATGTAGGGTTTAACGACGCAATGTACTGATGGAAACGATCTATTCTCGTTATGGTGAATGATATGCGGGATGATGGGATGATGGGATGATGGGATGATTGAATGAAAGTTATTTTATTAGGAGCTTTTGGATAGTGGCCTGTTGTTGAGGTACCACCCCAGTATTGACCTGAATGACAGAGGAAATCCACGAGGAACCTCTCTCAGGTTGGTCGACCATGGCGGGAATCGAACCTAGTTCTCCTGAATGACGGTTAAGTGTTTTATCCACTCGGTCACTCGTCTCAGTCACAAATTCATATTGTACAGATAACTAGGCGAACGCGTTATGTGTTTCCGCGTTGATGGATGAGCTGGAACATATCAACTTATCTTTGGATTGGTTATTATATATATATTTATATATATACACTTTGAGATCCAAACCATTACATCACTGCCATCTTATTTTCCATTAATAATTCATATGATAATCAAGAAGGCTTTGTTTCAATCGTTTACAATCAAGTGGTGACACTTGTTGCTTTGATTTAATAGGTATCTTAATAGCTTTGAATAATTAACACAAATAACGTTATATATTTTTTTACATCGAAACGGCTGATCCGATTTGGGTGAAAATCCGGAACAATGTGTATCATTAACAGATTAAAATTCTCTGAGAATTTGAATCCTCTCAGATGAAATATTTTTCACGAATGTTTTCCTCTGGGTTATTCTAATGCGATTTTTGAAAGCTTTGGAATGAGTTTTCTCAGAAGTGGTTCAACCGATCGTGCCTCAAAACTATACAGCATCAAGTCAGATAGGGGTTCATGTGTGTGCCAAGTTTCATCATGGTCTGAATTTCTGTTTGACCTGTAGAGCGCGAAAAAAAAAAAAACACATTCGACTTTTCAAGTACAGTGAAATTGAGTCTTCGCTACGCTCATCCAATAATTATTGATGCTGAAGGACTTGAGGAATTGTTGATGCTCTTGTTATGTATTGCCTTGAGGCTTCTGAGTGACGTCTTCTTCCTCTCCTCTGGTAGTTTGTTTGTTAGTTGGTAGTTTGATAGTTAGTTGGTAGTTTGATAGTTAGTTGGATTGGTAGTTAGTTGGATTGGTAGTTTGCTCCTGAGTTTGCAGGACTCATGTTCGATAGAACTATTGATTTGGGCTGGTGAATGGATATAGAGTTTCTCTGCTCGTCTTGTGTCAGCCATGTTGTTTAGCGCAGATAGTTATATTTGGGCAGCCGGAAATGTTGAGATGTTCAATAGTTTGATTGAAGGTCTCCATGTTGATTCAGACCTATGAGCAGTTTAGTTTAGTTTATGTTTGCTTTGCCCGTCCTGCTAAAGTTTCGGCAACTTTCACCAACGGTGTTTCTTATTCATTCACGTCCATCTTCTCGAATATTATTTCGTCTGCAGGGCCTGATATATATTCTGTCGGAAACATATTTTGTCTGTGACATATTTTGTGGAGAATATATTTTGTCTGTGACATATTTTCTCGTAACCATGATTTCTTGGAAACGTATCTCGTGTGTGACTTGTTGGTTCGGCCGGCAGTCGGTCTGTTTGGCGCTGATTGAAACGTGGCCAGCCAATCAGGTGCGAGGTGACGTCACCAGGGACAAATCACGTGCGCCTAATGGCCAGGTCAGATGAAACCGAGACGTGACGTGATCTCCTGATCCCATCTCACCTCCAAGGGGCGGGAAACTTCCACTGTTTTTATTTATCTTTTCTCTTGGATCGCTTTGCTCAATGTTCGCTCTCTCTCTCTCTCTCTCACACACACACACACACGAATACACCTCTTCAGATATGCAGTTATACGTAAGCATGGATGACATTTAACCAAAATGGTTAGTTTGGTTGGTTAAGGTCAGTTCGGGTAGGTATTTGGATCGACTAAGTTGTTTACACTGGGTTGATGGAGGTCAGTTCAGGCTACACGCAACAACAACAACAACAACAACAAGGTCCGCATGATCCGACTAACAGCGGCCGCCATTTTGTTTGAACCAAGTCACGTGTCAGTCCAGAGCGTTGTTCGAAGAGAGATCATGCGGGACTTTATACCGTGATACTCCGAGAGACCGGCTCAAAGACAACAAAGTCGCTGCAAACTCAATTCTTCTTGTCTGCTTTTCAAACAACTGACAGTACATAATACTTGTATTGCGTGGAGCCAACATAACAAACATAAATATCCCCGTTACATCTGTATAGCTGTGCCATTTTCTCGATATTCTGACTCTTCAGGGCGAGATTCACGATAAGGAAAGCAACTACGTCCTTCAAAAATGTCGAACCCTTTCAACTATAACGATTTTGTCCAATTATCATATTTTTTCACTTCTATCTAGTTGGCAGATGCCCTCCAGTTCTCGTGAATACGAGCACCAGGTAGAAATACCACGCGGCCTTGTGTCGTTGTTGCCCGCACCCGCTGTTCCCGTGGATCCCTCGGGCTATTGAATAATTGTATTTTTCCAAGCAGCTCGTATCATAGCGACCGGCCAGCTCGTCAACGGCACGGCAACGGGTCGTCAACGTCACAAAGACGCGCGGCAGCCGAGGGCCACGTCATAAATACATGCACACGGTCGACCGGAACGACGTAATTAAATCCGCTGGCCGAGTGCCGTGCAATAAGGTCACACGTAGCAATGCCCGGTGAGAGAGGGAGGGGTGGGGGGGAGGGGGAGGGAGGGGGGGAGGGGGGTGTTAGCAGTCAGTGGTTTTATTCCTACATAAACATGGAGATATCGATATGATGTTAAAACGAAGAGTGCGTTTTATTTGATCAGGTTTTTATACAGTGCTAAATACAATCTATACATTCAATTTTTTAAAATTTGATTTGCAATTCATTATTGAATAAACGTGGTTGATGTCATCATTGAAATGAGAAACAAGTGAGTGGTGATACGGACAATGGAATCAACCACTAACATGAGAAAATAAATGAATGAATACAGGTGGTGAGAATAAAGTGAAAGCCCCGTAACAAAATCTGCATGATAATTTAAGTTACGATGGGAGTATGTATATATATATATATATATATATATATATATATATATATATATATATATATATATATATATATATATATATATATATATATATATATATATATATATATATATATATATATATATATATATATATGTATATATATATATATATATATATATATATATATATATATATATATATATATATATGTATATATATATATATATATATATACATATATATATATATATATCTATATCTATATTTTTTTTTAAGATATATATATATATATATATATATATATATATATATATATATATATATATATATATATATATTGCTTGAAACTTTCACAAATTATAATTGATGAATCCATTATAGTTTTAGGGTATAATCGTGTTGAATTGAGTACAAAGTATAGATGTTAGATACTTTTTTTATTTTCTACTCGACGCGTTTCAACGGTCTTATCACCGTCTTTTTCAAGAGATGTCCATTTTATATATATTATATATATATTTTATATATATATATATATATATATATATATATATATATATATATATATATATATATATATATATATATATATATATATATATATATATATATATAGAAACTTGATACAATATTATTGTTCCCCAATTGAGGCCATGGATGAAAGATAGGATTATTTGTACGGGGCACCACAAGGGTGATCTCACCACACTGGGAATAATCAAACATAAGAGAACTCATTCAAGAAACAATCAAATAATGGCAGGGTTAATAGACGTCCCAGCCGGTCTCTTGATCTCTGATGGTAACGCGGGGTTGAACGGAGAGACCTGGTTATGCATCAGTGCATGTTACCTCCGACGTGCAGCCTCATTATAACGGCTCCCGGGGCGATTATCGTCTCTCGGTATACTTAGATCGAGAGTGTCATTTTCACGGCGACACGACCTTAATTATCCACCCCCCCGCGAGGGGCGCTCGCCTACCTGCTTGGCCAAGGTTCATTAGCGTCAACTCCGGCATGAGGAAAAAAACGAGATAGAAATTGTCAATATTGTGTAATGAATAAGATGAAGAAGAGAGAAGTTGAAAAGAAATTCTAGTATAAAAAGGAGAAGAAGATCAAGTTTGTTAGATGATGCAATAGCAAAGCTTCCATCCCACTCTCATAGAGCTAGCTATGTCTGTGTTTTTTCTCACTTTTCTTTCTTTCTTTCTTCCTTTCTCTTGTAAGCACTGCACAGATCGCAGGGTTTGACTGATCAACATAGATTTTTTGTTGTGTACACGCAAACTCATTGAACTTGGAACTGTATAGTTTTTGGAATGAATCAGTTGGACCGATTTTGAGATATGTCATCTCAAAGTTTCTGAAAACCCCATCAGATTTGGCTGAGCAAGAAAATGAAAAAAAAACTCTCCGGAAAAATAAAACTCTCTCGAATGTATACAAATAGATAATGCACATCATCACCATTCTGTAAGTAATTCAAACCACCTCTTTCGAATAAAAATCATTCAACTGTTTTTGTTCATCAAATATATAGAAATAAAAGCAGAATTATGTTGCCAAGATTCACTGCTTTCTAGAATCGATATTTGCCCAACAATCAAGTATTTTTTATATGCGTCAAGGTGTGTAGAATACCAGAGTCGATAAAGTGACCAAATTGGACTACACTTCAACGACTCTTATTGAACCTTATTCAGGTATCTCGTTAATCTTAGAACGCATATGCTGCATTTGCCTACTAGTGTAGGAAGATTTGAGATTTTCCCTTCCCGATGTGAATCTTTGTCTTTTTTCATTCCGGAAATGACAATATTTAATGTTGGTTGAATGAGTCAATTATTAATAATTCATCGGGGTGGTAAGATCGCCATTGTGGGACTCCGTTCGGAAGATCCCACCTTTCATTCTCAGCCCTAATTGAGAAAAAAAGATTCCGTATCAAATTCCGATGTTCATTAGACGAGCTTTAGCGAGGATTCAATTTGACATACTGAAAAAAATTGGTGTTCGTTTTTATGTTGTTTTTTTTATGTTTTTTTTCCGATTCTCCACAGGTCGAACGGCTACAGCTATCAACTTCAAACTTTCTTTCATTATGGATCCTCATCTAGCTTAGATCTGTAAAGTTTTGTGGCATCATTGGGTGGTAACTTTTATTTTTATGAATTTTAGAAATTTCAAAAATACTCATTAGAATATCACGACGGAAAAAAAATGAAAAACATTTTAATTTCAAAAGAATTGATATTCTGTGTGAAGTTGAATAACATCTTGATACACATTCATAGAAATTCTCAGCTTGATCGGGTCAGCCATTTTGAAAAAAAAAACATGAAACGTGCTAAATTAGTACCACTCGAAGCCGTTTTTACCCATTTATATCTAAAATGTTACCCAATTTGCGAATTTAGGCAAAAGTTTGGCAATGAAGTCGACATACTATTACTTTCCACTCGTATAACAACGCGTATATAGCGTTTTCCTAGTGAAAGAGAAATGAAAACTCAGAATACCATGAAAGTATCAAAGTTGAATTGAATAGAACGGAATATTTTGTTATATTGTTGGATAACATTATTTCCCCGTGGATATATTTCTGAATGAACCAGGTTTCAGACTTATGATGGGCAAGTAATCAGTGAGATAATGGAGGAATTAGTTCACTCAGCTAATCGGGAGCTAATCATCAATCACTCATTCTCTCCGTCACTAAAAATCACACTGCTGTGGTGATTGGTTCCAGTAGCTTTATATTGTTGATACTTGTTCTGATGAGTTAAACTATGACTGATTATTCCTCGTAGGTTGGTATGATAACGTCTCAGTGTTGCCCTGTCCGAACGATCCTACCTCCGAATCATGTATGTTAGACTTAGAATACATTCTGTATGAATATCTGAAAAAATACAAAATGTTTCGAAAACCATTTTCTTGATTGAGAAACAAATCAAACATATTGTGTAAAGAAGGAAGGAACCAAACCTCAAACTCTCACTTTTGCACAGGTTGCTGGAGAAGAAGATCAGGTCGGTTGGTCTAGAACAGTTGGTTTTTAGTTCAGTCAAGCTTCAGGACAGTCAAGTTATAGTACAGTGTGACAAATCCCCGCGAGACGTCACAGTGTTTTCCTCAGTCAATATCTATCTACGATGAATTCGCTCAACGTGGTTCTTGACCTCTGAAACGGATTCCATGAGCCACCAAGATCAACCACTCAGGCCATCAGCTGATTTGTAGGTGATCTAGGTTCTACACAGCGTATTCACTAATTCTCTGTAGATTATCGCTCACACAAATGAAAAAACAAGAAACATGAGGTGATCAAATGAAACTAATATCAGAAACCCAAACAACAATGTGATTTGAACTTTACCTGTCGTGTAGGCCGAAAGTATTCATGCCCTGCAAATTATTGCCCAATTCGACATCCATCTTGTTAACATCGACTGCTGGCCATCACAGCCCTGTAGAGACTGTAACTATCTTATACGGGAGATCTAGGTGGCGTCAATAGCATGTCTAGGTGGCGTCAATAGCATGTCTAGGTGGCGTCAATAGCATGTCTACGTGGCGTTGAAAAGTTTCTCAGCACCTGAGATGATAGTCAGCTGGGAGGCTATGGGAGAAGTCCACGTTGCGTATCCATCGTAGATAGCTATTATCCCAGCTGCTAGTCAATGACGTAGCTAAGCTCCAAGGCGTGTATATGTCACGCATTGCAACTGCACATCAGCCCAAATAAAATACTCCTCGTATGATTAATACGGGTGGAGGTGCCGGGTCACAGGCCTTATTCGCATCCGTTGTGACTGTCGGAAGCACTCGACCCGACTGTATTCATTCGATTTTTTGTTGAAAAACGAATCGATAGAAAAAATGTAATGATAAATCGGAACTGAAATTACTAAAATTTCAATAAAAA
>CAXFZR010000551.1:0-140000 GCA_964007535.1 Brachyptera risi
AGTCTCACATGAGGCATTGGTTTTTGTAAACGTTCTTTCACTTATCATCACTTCATATAGCTTCATAATTACCTGATCATTCGCACCCCCATATAACCCAGCTGTTGGTGGGGTCGTTAGCAAACAATAATCAATCAATCAATCCATATATATATATATATATATATATATATATATATATATATATATATATATATATATATATATATATGTATATATATATATATATATATATATATATATATATATATATATATATATATATATATATATATATATATATATATATATTACCATGGTAACCATGTAAACAAGATGGTCTCATGATTTTCTGACTCTGCCATTATTTATCATAATTACCTGTCGGAGGTTAAATCCATCTTCTGCGTGTGAATCAAGTTTTAGCTGGAGGATCGAGAATCAATTTGAATCAATATCATAGAAATCCATGTGATGTAGGCCCAAGTACTGATTTCATTAGTGTGAAAATTTGGTATTCGAAAAGTTTCATTCTGGAAGTAATTTGTAACAGCCTTCGAAATAATCTCACTATTTCCACGGTCCCGTTTATTGTTAAATCGTTCCATAGTGTGTGAGAATATTTCTATCCATATTAGAGAGCAAGGTATCGAGAGTGAACACTAGCCTTACAACTCACTAACTCGGTGAACTGAAATGTAAATTCACGAAAATGGATCCCAGTCAAGATGGTCAACTGACACAAACGGATGTGGTGATTATTTGCCCGAAATGCGGGAATAACTATCCACCGGCAGACAATGTAGACTTCCTTGATCATTTATATTCGTGTATTTCAATTTCACAAGTGAATTCTCCAGATAAGACGGCTTGTCAATATAAGCGAGTGCGTCCTCACATAACCAGGGCACATCCAGAACAACACAGGTCATTAATTTCCGATAACTATGTTTCTCCGGTCACTGTAGGAGCATCAACCACACTTCATGAGAGTAACGAACAAAGTGACACCCTACAGCCGGACATACATTTAGTAAGTGTTGTTTCACTATCTACAGGGAGCGTGGCAAACACAAGTAGACCTGATGACGAGAAATATCTTAATGAGGAATTAGATAAATGGATCACAATATTCGATGTGGAACTTGATAAAAACCAATTTAATCTGAAGGTTGATGAACTTTCAAAATTTCTTGCTTCTGCTCTGCAATACCTTCCGGGTCCAAAGCATCCTGCTACAAAGTACCATAATGCTAGGAAAAGTGATACATTTAAATCTAATGCCAGAAATTATAAGGAGTCGTCTAATCCTCAAAGTGCGTCGAAAAGAGACCGGGAAAATCGAAAAGAGAAAAATATTCCTATAAAAAAAACAGTTTTTCTATTATAATCAAAGACGCAAAGCTGTGCAAACTGTCCTGAACAAGAAGAATACACAGTGCCGCATAAAAACAGAAGCTCTACATAATGCGTTTTCTTCACGATTCACGGAAAACAATAACAATACACGTGTGTCGTATACCTCTGACTTGACACCCGAAGAAAGATATGACATAGATGATGGATTCTGTAAGAAAATTTCAGCCGAACAAATAAGTGACGCGGTAAGATCTATCAAGCTGGACACATCTCCATGACCGGATAAAGTTCTGATGAGAATAGTCAAATCTGATCGAGTCAGGAAAATACTTTCAATAATAGCAACTACGATGATAGAAACTGGATGGGTGCCGGATTGTTTCAAATTGGCCAGAACAATATTAATCTTCAAAGAAGGAGAGAAAGAAGATCCGAATAACTGGAGGCCTATAACTATTTTCACAGTACTGCGACGTATCATTGAGCGAGTGATAGACAAATTCGTCGGAAAATATGTCAGCTTAGACCAGAACCAAAGGGGCTTCACACAGTTACCAGGCACGTACATAAATATCTCGATCGTCAACGCAATTTTGGATAAAGTGAAGAGAAAGAAGGAAAATGTCACCCTAATATTTTTAGACATATCGAAAGCATTCGATAGTGTTGGACATGAGCATCTGATATCGACTATACGATCATCCGAACTACCCACCAAATCACAAAACCTCATCATTGAACTACAGACCGGAAATACAACTCAATTGGAAGCAAACCATTCGAAAACGAAACAAATCACAATTAACCGAGGAGTAATGCTTGTCTCCTTGTCTGTACAACATGGCAACGAATCACATATTGGACGGAATTACAGAAAGAGATGTGAGTGAGGCATACGGTTCCAAACTGATATAAAATCACGATACTCTTACCGTTCTGGGGTTCGCAGACGATACGGTGGTAATCGGGAACGACAGCCAATCAGCTGAAATCTAGGCTGGAATGGTTAATGATCGCTTGGAAGAACTGGGATTGAGGCTCAATGTCAAGAAATCTACTGCAATAGTAATACAAAATGGGAAGCTTCAAGAAACGAAACGAGTTCGAAAATAGATGACTCTATGGCTATAAGAAGCATCAAGAAAGAAGAGGTGGTAAAATATTTGGGAGTCAACTTTAGTCAGACTATCGTTTTTGACACCGGAAGGGTGATAGCTGATCTAAAAGATACACTTCAGATAGTCATATCGTCCCCATTACTGATGCCAGATCAAAAATTGAATGTACTAAGTCAGTACATATGGCCATGTCTGATCTATCCCTTACAGAATGCTCCTCTGACTCAACTTCCAGATAATTACCTTGAGAGTCTTGACAGAATTATAAGAAGTGCTGTAAAGGAGATACTCTCTCTTCCTGGCGACACACCCAATAGCATGTTATATACAGCTAGAAAATTCAAGGGATTAGCCATTTTCTTTGCTACATGGGAAGCTTTCATTCAGCACATTGATATTTGCAATGTGTTGGAGAAAGCAAAGAATGCCTACGTCACGGAATCAAGAGATATATCAAAAGAGAGAGAAATATGTTTACAAAAGTTGGAAGTTAGAGATGAAGACCTTCATACACATTCTAAATCCAAAAAAATTACACCTAGTAACATGAGAGATTTATTAAGAGAGAAGGAATTCAATAACTGGTGTGCCCTTCCTCAGAAAGGAAAAGGTGTTGTCATTTACAAAGAATATACTCCATCAAATAAATGGGTCAGCAACAAAAATGGCTTATCATCATCAGAATGGATTGATGCACTCAAGCTCACAGCCTACGTATCCCCAGTCAGAGTCCTCCATGGCAGATCCCAGGACGGTAGCCGTTGTCACATCGAGATCGACACCCCTCCACACGTCCTGGGATTCTGCCAGCACGGATTTCTCCTGAGAAACACCTGGCATCACACCATCCGAGCCGCGTTGGCCTCAGCACTGCGGAGAAATGGTTGGGAGGTACACGAAGAAGTGCACTACTTGGGGGAAACGATAGTACCCGTAGAATAGATATCATCGCCATAAATCGAAAGACCAATCACGGATATGTTCTCGATCCAACAATTCGTTTTGAATTAGGGGTAGATCAAGCAACGAATGTGGATGTTGAAAAAAAACATCTACGAAACAACATCTTCATACTTGAAAACCACCTACAATATTTCAAATATCACCGTGATTGGTCTTTTGATAGGCGCTAGGGGCACTTTCACAAGTTTTTTTGTAGAATTTTGTAGGAAATTTAGTCTAAATAGTGATTTCATCAATTTGATAGGTATTTTAGCCTTGAAAGGATCTATTGCCATTTTGAGAAACCATTTGTACTCATCACATTCTTGGCATAATTATTCTTCATTTTTTTAAAAATTATTTTAAAATTATTTTCATATCTCTGTTCATATTATTACTTTTTCATATCAGGCTACTGTTTATTACTCTCTCATTATTTCCTACAATCATTTTTTATCAATCATTCATGTGTGATTTATTATTATCATGTGTTTTTTCTACATCATTGATTTTGTATTTGATTATTATTATGTGTCAAAGGCAATCATGTATACCATGACATAGTCTAATAGAGATTTATATATATATATATATATATATATATATATATATATATATATATATATATATATATATATATATATATATATATATATGATCATATATATATATATATATATATATATATATATATATATATATATATATATATATATATATTGAGTGCTTATAGTTCCAAAGTATCTTCATCTCTCAGTGTTATTAAGTAAGGCCTATGTCAATATATTGAGATGATTATATTTTAATTTCTTCGTTGCTTAGCTATAAGCTCTGACCATTTGCATAATTTACTACGGAGCCATATACCTATTATGCTAATTGATGCGATAAATATTTGTAGGCAAAGGGGAGCCGAAAACACTGACACAAAATCAAGGGCGATATGCTTGGCCCATAGACCGCCGCCCTCTAAATCTGTGCAGTGGGAGACACGGCCTGCTAGATCCTCTGACTGCCCATGTGACAGCTGTTCCACGGTGTAGTGATTCCAACCTATTTCATCATAATATAAAGAAGGTGTTCCAACTCCCATACTAATAACATGGACGGTATTTGTGGTTTCTTGCGGTCAGTTCAGAGCCAAAGATCCCGATTGCCTGTCGCGATTTAGCGGATCCCCTTGTGAACTACATGTGAATAAGAGTGGCTACGGTACCGGTGGCATTGTGTTGAACTAGCAATTTATACAATTCTCGTAATCTACTGGACCGTGTATATAGCATTGTTGAGCTTTGTTGTTCTGAACAGTTCGATATAAAAGCGTTTATAGCGCAAAGGCAATCGGGACGATGGACTCAGATTCTGACCCCGGAAATACTTCACTTTCAAGACCCGAGTTGGGTCGGGTCACCTTCTTTGTATTATGGTAGAATAGGTTGGTATCACTATATCGTGGTGACACCAACCTATTTTATCATAAAATAGAATAGGTGTTCCAACTCCCAAACTAATAACATGGACGACATTTGTGTGGTTTCTTGCGGTCATTTCAGAGTCAAAGGTCCCGATTGCCTGTCGCGATTTAGCGGATCTCTTCGTGAACTAGATGTAGATAATAGTGGCTACAGTACCGGTGGCATTGTTGAACTCACAAAAATCTATAATTTTCGTAAAAGACAAATGCAACTGCCAACATAATAATTCTACTCAGCCATGTATAGCATTGTCGAATATTGTTGTTCTATATAGTTCGATATGAAAGCGACAGTTGCGCTACAGGCAATCGGGACCCTGGACTCGGGAACTGACCCAGGAAATATTTCACTTTCAAAACCCGAGTTGGAGTGCCTTTTTTATTAGACGAGCTTTAGCGAGGATTCAATTTGACATACTGAAAAAAATTGGTGTTCGTTTTTATGTTTTTTTTTTTTATGTTTTTTTGTCGGTTCTCCACAGGTCAAACGGCTACAGCTATCAACTTCAAACTTTTTTTCGTCATGGTTCCTCATCTAACTTAGATCTGTATAGTTTTGTGGCATTATCGGGTGGTAACTTTTTTTTTATGAATTTTAGAAATTTCAAAAATCCCCATTAGAATAACCCGGAGGAAAATACTTGAAAAAGCAAAATTTTTCAAGACCTCTCAAATTTTCGCCGAATATAAAAGAAACTATTAAGCATATTTTGAGAGATTTTTCGCATCAATCGGATGAGAAATAACGAAGAAAACGCATTTATAAAGCATTTTCCCATCAATTCAGGCTATTACGGGAACCAATTAAATCTATAGCAACAAGTGTCACCAATTAATTCAAAACGATTGAAATGAATGAAGAGGAAGGCCGTGACATAACTGATTCTCGTAAGGTTTTTGAACGTTTGGAGTGATCCAAGGTCTGTAGATGTAGATTGGGTTGACAAATTATTTTTCATTCTAGATTTCTATACCCCTAAGCTCGTCTAACAACGCGCATCCCGCGTTTTCCTAGTATTATGTTAACATAGGTTGGTATCACTACATCGTGGCTGTTAGTAGCCGACAGCATCACTGACACATCGTCTTGTCACTTATCATCATTATTATTAGACGAGCTTTAGCGAGGATTCAATTTGACATACTGAAAAAAATTGGTGTTCGTTTTTATGTTTTTTTTTTTGTTTTTTTTTATGTTTTTTTGTCGGTTCTCCACAGGTCAAACGGCTACAGCTATCAACTTCAAACTTTTTTTCGTCATGGTTCCTCATCTAACTTAGATCTGTATAGTTTTGTGGCATTATCGGGAGGTAACTTTTTTTTTATGAATTTTAGAAATTTCAAAAATCCCCATTAGAATAACCCGGAGGAAAATACTTGAGAAATCAAAAATTTTCAAGACCTCTCAAATTTTCGCCGAATATAAAGGAAACTATTAAGCACATTTTGAGAGATTTTTCGCATCAATCGGATGAGAAATAACGAAGAAAACGCATTTATAAAGCATTTTCCCATCAATTTAGGCTATTACGGGAACCAATTAAATCTATAGCAACAAGTGTCACCAATTAATTCAAAACGATTGACATGAATGAAGAGGAAGGCCGTGACATAACTGATTCTCGTAGGGTTTTTGAACGTTTGGAGTGATCCAAGGTCTGTAGATGTAGATTGGGTTGACAAATTATTTTTCATTCTAGATTTCTATACCCCTAAAAGCTCGTCTAACAACGCGCATCCCGCGTTTTCCTAGTTACTGATAGAATGCATTTAGGAGACCAGGGTTTGATTCCCGCCATGGTTGACCATCCAGACAGTGGTCTTCGTGGTTTCCCTCTGTCGTTCAGTTTTCAAAATTCCTCAATGGTGAATCACCATTGATTCACGTCTCTCTAGATCCGATAGTTGAAGAATGGAGTATATTTTATGTGTCAAGGTGTGTAGAGTGTTCGATTATACTCCATATAGGTATGTCGGGCTCATAAACGATGTAGTGACACCAACCTATCTCATTAAAATATGAAGAAGTTGACCCAACTCGGGTCTCGAGAAGAAATATTCCGGGGTCAGTTCCCGAGTCCAGCGTGCCTATTGCCTGTAGCGTAACTAACGCTTATATATCGAACTGTATAGAACAACAACAGTCGACAATGCTATACACCAGTGATTCTCAACCTTTTACACACTGCGGACCACTATAGACATGAAGTTTTACTGCGGACCACTATGAACATGAAGTTTTACTGCGGACTACTATAAACATGAAGTTTTACTGCGGACCACTATAAACATGAAGTTTTACTGCGGACCACTATGAACATGAAGTTTTACTGCGGATCACTATGAACATGAAGTTTTACTGCGGATCACTATGAACATGAAGTTTTACTGCGGACCACTATGAACATGAAGTTTAACTGCGGACCACTATAAACATCAAGTTTTACTGCGGACCACTATAAACATCAAGTATTACTGCGGACCACAATGAACATGAAGTTTTACTGCGGACCACTATAAACATCAAGTATTACTGCGGACCACTATAAACATGAAGTTTTACTGCGGACCACTATAAACATGAAGTTTTACTGCGGACCACTATAAACATCAAGTATTACTGCGGACCACTATGAACATGAAGTTTTACTGCGGACCACTATAAACATGAAGTTTTACTGCGGACCACTATAAACATGAAGTTTTACTGCGGACCACTATAAACATGAAGTTTTACTGCGGACCACTATGGACATGAAGTTTACTGCGGACCACTATGAACATGAAGTTTTACTGCGGACCACTATAAACATGAAGTTTAACTGCGGACCACTATAAACATCAAGTATTACTGCGGACCACTATAAACATGAAGTTTTACTGCGGACCACTATAAACATGAAGTTTTACTGCGGACCACTATAAACATCAAGTATTACTGCGGACCACTATGAACATGAAGTTTTACTGCGGACCACTATGAACATGAAGTTTTACTGCGGACCACTATAAACATGAAGTTTTACTGCGGACCACTATGAACATCAAGTATTACTGCGGACCACTATAAACATGAAGTTTTACTGCGGACCACTATGAACATCAAGTATTACTGCGGACCACTATAAACATGAAGTTTTACTGCGGACCACTATGAACATGAAGTTTTACTGCGGACCACTATAAACATGAAGTTTTACTGCGGACCACTATAAACATGAAGTTTTACTGCGGACCACTATGAACATGAAGTTTTACTGCGGACCACTAAAAACATGAAGTTTTACTGCGGACCACTATAAACATGAAGTTTTACTGCGGACCACTACAAACATCAAGTATTACTGCGGACCACTATGAACATGAAGTTTTACTGCGGACCACTATGAACATGAAGTTTTACTGCGGACCACTATAAACATGAAGTTTTACTGCGGACCACTATAAACATGAAGTTTTACTGCGGACCACTATAAACATGAAGTTTTACTGCGGACCACTATAAACATGAAGTTTTACTGCGGACCACTATAAACATGAAGTTTTACTGCGGACCACCATAGACATGAAGTTTTACTGCGGACCACTATAAACATGAAGTTTTACTGCGGACCACTATAAACATGAAGTTTTACTGCGGACCACTATAAACATGAAGTTTTACTGCGGACCACCATAGACATGAAGTTTTACTGCGGACCACTATAAACATGAAGTTTTACTGCGGACCACTATAAACATGAAGTTTTACTGCGGACCACTATAAACATGAAGTTTTACTGCGGACCACCATAGACATGAAGTTTTACTGCGGACCACTATAAACATGAAGTTTTACTGCGGACCACTATAAACATGAAGTTTTACTGCGGACCACCATAGACATGAAGTTTTACTGCGGACCACTATAAACATGAAGTTTTACTGCGGACCACTATAAACATGAAGTTTTACTGCGGACCACTATAAACATGAAGTTTTACTGCGGACCACCATAGACATGAAGTTTTACTGCGGACCACTATAAACATCAAGTATTACTGCGGACCACAATGAACATGAAGTTTTACTGCGGACCACTATAAACATCAAGTATTACTGCGGACCACTATAAACATGAAGTTTTACTGCGGACCACTATAAACATGAAGTTTTACTGCGGACCACTATAAACATGAAGTTTTACTGCGGACCACTATAAACATGAAGTTTTACTGCGGACCACCATAGACATGAAGTTTTACTGCGGACCACTATAAACATGAAGTTTCACTGCGGACCACTATAAACATGAAGTTTCACTGCGGACCACTATAAACATGAAGTTTTACTGCGGACCACTATGAACATGAAGTTTTACTGCGGACCACTATGAACATGAAGTTTTACTGCGGACCACTAAAAAAATGAAGTTTAACTGTGGACCACTATGAACATGAAGTTTTACTGCGGACCACTATAAACATGAAGTTTAACTGCGGACCACTATGAACATGAAGTTTTACTGCGGACCACTATAAACATGAAGTTTTACTGCGGACCACTATAAACATGAAGTTTTACTGCGGACCACTATAAACATGAAGTTTAACTGCGGACCACTATGAACATGAAGTTTTACTGCGGACCACTATAAACATGAAGTTTTACTGCGGACCACTATAAACATGAAGTTTTACTGCGGACCACTATAAACATGAAGTTTAACTGCGGACCACTATGAACATGAAGTTTTACTGCGGACCACTATAAACATGAAGTTTTACTGCGGACCACTATGAACATGAAGTTTTACTGCGGACCACTATAAACATGAAGTTTAACTGCGGACCACTATAAACATGAAGTTTTACTGCGGACCACTATAAACATGAAGTTTTACTGCGGACCACTATGAACATGAAGTTTTACTGCGGACCACTATGAACATGAAGTTTTACTGCGGACCACTAAAAAAATGAAGTTTAACTGCGGACCACTATGAACATGAAGTTTTACTGCGGACCACTATAAACATGAAGTTCAACTGCGGACCACTATGAACATGAAGTTTTACTGCGGACCACTATAAACATGAAGTTTTACTGCGGACCACTATAAACATGAAGTTTTACTGCGGACCACTATAAACATGAAGTTTTACTGCGGACCACTATAAACATGAAGTTTTACTGCGGACCACTATAAACATGAAGTTTTACTGCGGACCACTATAAACATGAAGTTTTACTGCGGACCACTATAAACATGAAGTTTTACTGCGGACCACTATAAACATGAAGTTTAACTGCGGACCACTATAAACATGAAGTTTAACTGCGGACCACTATGAACATGAAGTTTTACTGCGGACCACTATAAACATGAAGTTTTACTGCGGACCACTATGAACATGAAGTTTTACTGCGGACCACTATAAACATGAAGTTTAACTGCGGACCACTATGAACATGAAGTTTTACTGCGGACCACTATAAACATGAAGTTTTACTGCGGACCACTATAAACATGAAGTTTTACTGCGGACCACTATGAACATGAAGTTTTACTGCGGACCACTAAAAACATGAAGTTTTACTGCGGACCACTATAAACATGAAGTTTTACTTCGGACCACTACAAACATCAAGTATTACTGCGGACCACTATGAACATGAAGTTTTACTGCGGACCACTATGAACATGAAGTTTTACTGCGGACCACTATAAACATGAAGTTTTACTGCGGACCACTATAAACATGAAGTTTTACTGCGGACCACTATAAACATGAAGTTTTACTGCGGACCACTATAAACATGAAGTTTTACTGCGGACCACTATAAACATGAAGTTTTACTGCGGACCACCATAGACATGAAGTTTTACTGCGGACCACTATAAACATGAAGTTTTACTGCGGACCACTATAAACATGAAGTTTTACTGCGGACCACTATAAACATGAAGTTTTACTGCGGACCACCATAGACATGAAGTTTTACTGCGGACCACTATAAACATGAAGTTTTACTGCGGACCACTATAAACATGAAGTTTTACTGCGGACCACTATAAACATGAAGTTTTACTGCGGACCACCATAGACATGAAGTTTTACCGCGGACCACTATAAACATGAAGTTTTACTGCGGACCACTATAAACATGAAGTTTTACTGCGGACCACCATAGACATGAAGTTTTACTGCGGACCACTATAAACATGAGGTTTTACTGCGGACCACTATAAACATGAAGTTTTACTGCGGACCACTATAAACATGAAGTTTTACTGCGGACCACCATAGACATGAAGTTTTACTGCGGACCACTATAAACATCAAGTATTACTGCGGACCACAATGAACATGAAGTTTTACTGCGGACCACTATAAACATCAAGTATTACTGCGGACCACTATAAACATGAAGTTTTACTGCGGACCACTATAAACATGAAGTTTTACTGCGGACCACTATAAACATGAAGTTTTACTGCGGACCACTATAAACATGAAGTTTTACTGCGGACCACCATAGACATGAAGTTTTACTGCGGACCACTATAAACATGAAGTTTCACTGCGGACCACTATAAACATGAAGTTTCACTGCGGACCACTATAAACATGAAGTTTTACTGCGGACCACTATAAACATGAAGTTTTACTGCGGACCACTATAAACATGAAGTTTTACTGCGGACCACTATAAACATGAAGTTTTACTGCGGACCACTATAAACATGAAGTTTTACTGCGGACCACTATGAACATGAAGTTTTACTGCGGACCACTATGAACATGAAGTTTTACTGCGGACCACTAAAAAAATGAAGTTTAACTGCGGACCACTATGAACATGAAGTTTTACTGCGGACCACTATAAACATGAAGTTTAACTGCGGACCACTATGAACATGAAGTTTTACTGCGGACCACTATAAACATGAAGTTTTACTGCGGACCACTATAAACATGAAGTTTTACTGCGGACCACTATAAACATGAAGTTTAACTGCGGACCACTATGAACATGAAGTTTTACTGCGGACCACTATAAACATGAAGTTTTACTGCGGACCACTATAAACATGAAGTTTTACTGCGGACCACTATAAACATGAAGTTTAACTGCGGACCACTATGAACATGAAGTTTTACTGCGGACCACTATAAACATGAAGTTTTACTGCGGACCACCATAGACATGAAGTTTTACTGCGGACCACTATAAACATGAAGTTTTACTGCGGACCACTATAAACATGAAGTTTTACTGCGGACCACTATAAACATGAAGTTTTACTGCGGACCACCATAGACATGAAGTTTTACTGCGGACCACTATAAACATGAAGTTTTACTGCGGACCACTATAAACATGAAGTTTTACTGCGGACCACTATAAACATGAAGTTTTACTGCGGACCACCATAGACATGAAGTTTTACCGCGGACCACTATAAACATGAAGTTTTACTGCGGACCACTATAAACATGAAGTTTTACTGCGGACCACCATAGACATGAAGTTTTACTGCGGACCACTATAAACATGAGGTTTTACTGCGGACCACTATATACATGAAGTTTTACTGCGGACCACTATAAACATGAAGTTTTACTGCGGACCACCATAGACATGAAGTTTTACTGCGGACCACTATAAACATCAAGTATTACTGCGGGCCACAATGAACATGAAGTTTTACTGCGGACCACTATAAACATCAAGTATTACTGCGGACCACTATAAACATGAAGTTTTACTGCGGACCACTATAAACATGAAGTTTTACTGCGGACCACTATAAACATGAAGTTTTACTGCGGACCACTATAAACATGAAGTTTTACTGCGGACCACCATAGACATGAAGTTTTACTGCGGACCACTATAAACATGAAGTTTCACTGCGGACCACTATAAACATGAAGTTTCACTGCGGACCACTATAAACATGAAGTTTTACTGCGGACCACTATAAACATGAAGTTTTACTGCGGACCACTATAAACATGAAGTTTTACTGCGGACCACTATAAACATGAAGTTTTACTGCGGACCACTATAAACATGAAGTTTTACTGCGGACCACTATGAACATGAAGTTTTACTGCGGACCACTATGAACATGAAGTTTTACTGCGGACCACTAAAAAAATGAAGTTTAACTGCGGACCACTATGAACATGAAGTTTTACTGCGGACCACTATAAACATGAAGTTTAACTGCGGACCACTATGAACATGAAGTTTTACTGCGGACCACTATAAACATGAAGTTTTACTGCGGACCACTATAAACATGAAGTTTTACTGCGGACCACTATAAACATGAAGTTTAACTGCGGACCACTATGAACATGAAGTTTTACTGCGGACCACTATAAACATGAAGTTTTACTGCGGACCACTATAAACATGAAGTTTTACTGCGGACCACTATAAACATGAAGTTTAACTGCGGACCACTATGAACATGAAGTTTTACTGCGGACCACTATAAACATGAAGTTTTACTGCGGACCACTATGAACATGAAGTTTTACTGCGGACCACTATAAACATGAAGTTTAACTGCGGACCACTATAAACATGAAGTTTTACTGCGGACCACTATAAACATGAAGTTTTACTGCGGACCACTATGAACATGAAGTTTTACTGCGGACCACTATGAACATGAAGTTTTACTGCGGACCACTAAAAAAATGAAGTTTAACTGCGGACCACTATGAACATGAAGTTTTACTGCGGACCACTATAAACATGAAGTTCAACTGCGGACCACTATGAACATGAAGTTTTACTGCGGACCACTATAAACATGAAGTTTTACTGCGGACCACTATAAACATGAAGTTTTACTGCGGACCACTATAAACATGAAGTTTTACTGCGGACCACTATAAACATGAAGTTTTACTGCGGACCACTCTAAACATGAAGTTTTACTGCGGACCACTATAAACATGAAGTTTTACTGCGGACCACTATAAACATGAAGTTTTACTGCGGACCACTATAAACATGAAGTTTAACTGCGGACCACTATAAACATGAAGTTTAACTGCGGACCACTATGAACATGAAGTTTTACTGCGGACCACTATAAACATGAAGTTTTACTGCGGACCACTATGAACATGAAGTTTTACTGCGGACCACTATAAACATGAAGTTTAACTGCGGACCACTATGAACATGAAGTTTTACTGCGGACCACTATAAACATGAAGTTTTACTGCGGACCACTATAAACATGAAGTTTTACTGCGGACCACTATAAACATGAAGTTTAACTGCGGACCACTATAAACATGAAGTTTTACTGCGGACCACTATGAACATGAAGTTTTACTGCGGACCACTATAAACATGAAGTTTAACTGCGGACCACTATGAACATGAAGTTTTACTGCGGACCACTATAAACATGAAGTTTTACTGCGGACCACTATGAACATGAAGTTTTACTGCGGACCACTATAAACATGAAGTTTTACTGCGGACCACTATAAACATGAAGTTTTACTGCGGACCACTATAAACATGAAGTTTTACTGCGGACCACTATGAACATGAAGTTTTACTGCGGACCACTATAAACATGAAGTTTTACTGCGGACCACTATAAACATGAAGTTTTACTGCGGACCACTATGAACATGAAGTTTTACTGCGGACCACTATAAACATGAAGTATTACTGCGGACCACTATGGACATGAAGTTTTACTGCGGACCACTATAAACATGAAGTTTTACTGCGGACCACTATAAACATGAAGTTTTACTGCGGACCACTATGAACATGAAGTTTTACTGCGGACCACTATAAACATGAAGTTTTACTGCGGACCACTATAAACATGAAGTTTTACTGCGGGCCACTATAAACATGAAGTTTTACTGCGGACCACTATAAACATGAAGTTTTACTGCGGACCACTATGAACATGAAGTTTTACTGCGGACCACTATAAACATGAAGTTTTACTGCGGACCACTATAAACATGAAGTATTACTGCGGACCACTATGAACATGAAGTTTTACTGCGGACCACTATGAACATGCAGTTTTACTGCGGACCACTATGAACATGAAGTTTAACTGCGGACCACTATGAACATGAAGTTTTACTGCGGACCACTATGAACATGAAGTTTCACTGCGGACCACTATGAACATGAAGTTTTACTGCGGACCACTATGAACATGAAGTTTTACTGCGGACCACTACAAACATGAAGTTTTACTGCGGACCACTATCAACATGAAGTTTTACTGCGGACCACTATAAACATGAAGTTTTACTGCGGACCACTATGAACATGAAGTTTTACTGCGGACCACTATGAACATGAAGTTTTACTGCGGACCACTATAGACATGAAGTTCTACTGCGGACCACTATGAACATGAAGTTTTACTGCTGACCACTTAAGAAATGAAGTTTTACTGCGGACCACTATGAACATGAAGTTTTACTGCGGACCACTATAGACATGAAGTTCTACTGCGGACCACTATGAACATGAAGTTTTACTGCGGACCACTTAAGAAATGAAGTTTTACTGCGGACCACTATGAACATGAAGTTTTACTGCGGACCACTATAGACATGAAGTTCTACTGCGGACCACTATGAACATGAAGTTTTACTGCTGACCACTTAAGAAATGAAGTTTTACTGCGGACCACTATGAACATGAAGTTTTACTGCGGACCACTATAGACATGAAGTTCTACTGCGGACCACTATAAACATGAAGTATTACTGCGGACCACTTAAGAAATGAAGTTTTACTGCGGACCACTATAAACATGAAGTTTTACTGCGGACCACTATAAACATGAAGTTTTACTGCGGACCACTATGAACATGCAGTTTTACTGCGGACCACTATGAACATGAAGTTTTACTGCGGACCACTATGAACATGAAGTATTACTGCGGACCACTATAAACATGAAGTTTTACTGCGGACCACTATGAACATGAAGTTTTACTGCGGACCACTATAAACATGAAGTTATACTGCGGACCACTATAAACATGAAGTTATACTGCGGACCACTATGAACATGAAGTTTTACTGCGGACCACTATAAACATGAAGTTTCACTGCGGACCACTATGAACATGAAGTTTTACTGCGGACCACTATGAACATGAAGTTTTACTGCGGACCATTACAAACATGAAGTTTTACTGCGGACCACTATCAACATGAAGTTTTACTGCGGACCACTATGAACATGAAGTTTTACTGCGGACCACTATGAACATGAAGTTTTACTGCGGACCACTACAAACATGAAGTTTTACTGCGGACCACTACAAACATGAAGTTTTACTGCGGACCACTATAAACATGAAGTATTACTGCGGACCACTATAGACATGAAGTTCTACTGCGGACCACTATGAACATGAAGTTTTACTGCAGACCACTATGGACATGAAGTTTTACTGCGGACCACTATGAACATGAAGTTTTACTGCGGACCACTATAAACATGAAGTTTTACTGCGAACCACTATGAACATGAAGTTTTACTGCGGACCACTATAAACATGAAGTTTTACTGCGGACCACTATAAACATCAAGTTTTACTGCGAACCACTATAAACATCAAGTTTTACTGCGGACCACTATAAACATGAAGTTTTACTGCGGACCACTATGGACATGAAGTTCTACTGCGGACCACTATAAACATGAAGTTTTACTGCGGACCACTATAAACATGAAGTTTTACTGCGGACCACTACAAACATGAAGTTTTACTGCGGACCACCATAAACATGAAGTTTTACTGCGGACCACTATAAACATGAAGTTTTACTGCGGACCACTATAAACATGAAGTCTTACTGCGGACCACTATGAACATGGAGTTTTACTGCGGACCACTATGAACATGAAGTTTTACTGCGGACCACTACAAACATGAAGTTTCACTGCGGACCACTATAAACATGAAGTTCTACTGCGGACCACTATAAACATGAAGTATTACTGCGGACCACTTAAGAAATGAAGTTTTACTGCGGACCACTATAAACATGAAGTTTTACTGCGAACCACTATAAACATGAAGTTTTACTGCGGACCACTAAAAACATGAAGTTTTACTGCGGACCACTATAAACATCAAGTTTTACTGCGAACCACTATAAACATCAAGTTTTACTGCGGACCACTATAAACATGAAGTTTTACTGCGGACCACTATAAACATGAAGTATTACTGCGGACCACTTAAGAAATGAAGTTTTACTGCGGACCACTATAAACATGAAGTTTTACTGCGGACCACTATAAACATGATGTTTTACTGCGGACCACTATAAACATCAAGTTTTACTGCGAACCACTATAAACATGAAGTTTTACTGCGGACCACTATGAACATGAAGTTTTACTGCGGACCACTATAAACATCAAGTTTTACTGCGGACCACTATAAACATGAAGTTTTACTGCGGACCACTATAAACATGAAGTTTTACTGCGGACCACTATGGACATGAAGTTTTACTGCGGACCACTATGAACATGAAGTTTTACTGCGGACCACTATGAACATGAAGTTTTACTGCGGACCACTATCAACATGAAGTTTTACTGCGGACCACTATAAACATGAAGTATTACTGCGGACCACTTAAGAAATGAAGTTTTACTGCGGACCACTATAAACATGAAGTTTTACTGCGGACCACTATAAACATGAAGTTTTACTGCGGACCACTATGAACATGAAGTTTTACTGCAGACCACTATGGACATGAAGTTTTACTGCGGACCACTATAAACATGAAGTATTACTGCGGACCACTATAAACATGAAGTTTTACTGCGGACCACTATAAACATGAAGTTTTACTGCGGACCACTATAAACATGAAGTATTACTGCGGACCACTATAAACATGAAGTATTACTGCGGACCACTATAAACATGAAGTTTTACTGCGGACCACTATAAACATGAAGTATTACTGCGGACCACTTAAGAAATGAAGTTTTACTGCGGACCACTATAAACATGAAGTTTTACTGCGGACCACTATAAACATGAAGTTTTACTGCGGACCACTATGAACATGCAGTTTTACTGCGGACCACTATCAACATGAAGTTTTACTGCGGAACACTATGAACATGAAGTTTTACTGCGGACCACTATCAACATGAAGTTTTACTGCGGACCACTACAAACATGAAGTTTTACTGCGGACCACTATGAACATGAAGTTTCACTGCGGACCACTATGAACATGAAGTTTTACTGCGGACCACTACAAACATGAAGTTTTACTGCGGACCACTATAAGCATGAAGTTTCACTGCGGACCACTATAAACATGAAGTATTACTGCGGACCACTATAAACATGAAGTTTTACTGCGGGCCACTATGAACATGAAGTTTTACTGCGGACCACTATAGACATGAAGTTTTACTGCGGACCACTATAGACATGAAGTTCTACTGCGGACCACTATAGACATGAAGTTTTACTGCGGACCACTATAGACATGAAGTTTTACTGCGGACCACTATAGACATGAAGTTTTACTGCGGACCACTATAGACATGAAGTTCTACTGCGGACCACTATGAACATGAAGTTTTACTGCAGACCACTATGGACATGAAGTTTTACTGCGGACCACTATAAACATGAAGTATCACTGCGGACCACTATAAACATGAAGTTTTACTGCGGACCACTATGAACATGAAGTTTTACTGCGGACCACTATAAACATGAAGTTTTACTGCGGACCACTATGAACATGAAGTTTTACTGCGGACCACTATAGACATGAAGTTTTACTGCGGACCACTATAGACATGAAGTTCTACTGCGGACCACTATAGAATTGAAGTTTTACTGCGGACCACTATGAACATGAAGTTTTACTGCGGACCACTATAGAATTGAAGTTTTACTGCGGACCACTATGAACATGAAGTTTTACTGCGGACCACTATAGACATGAAGTTTTACTGCGGACCACTATAGACATGAAGTTCTACTGCGGACCACTATGAACATGAAGTTTTACTGCAGACCACTATGGACATGAAGTTTTACTGCGGACCACTATAAACATGAAGTATTACTGCGGACCACTACAAACATGAAGTTTTACTGCGGACCACTATAAACATGAAGTATTACTGCGGACCACTATAAACATGAAGTTTTACTGCGGACCACTATAGACATGAAGTTTTACTGCGGACCACTATAAACATGAAGTATTACTGCGGACCACTATGGACATGAAGTTTTACTGCGGACCACTATAAACATGAAGTTTCACTGCGGACCACTATAAACATGAAGTTTTACTGCGGACCACTATAAACATGAAGTATTACTGCGGACCACTATGGACATGAAGTTTTACTGCGGACCACTATAAACATGAAGTTTTACTGCGGACCACTATAAACATGAAGTTTCACTGCGGACCACTATAGACATGAAGTTTTACTGCGGACCACTATAAACATGAAGTATTACTGCGGACCACTATGGACATGAAGTTTTACTGCGGACCACTATAAACATGAAGTTTCACTGCGGACCACTATAAACATGAAGTTTTACTGCGGACCACTATGAACATGAAGTTTTACTGCAGACCACTATGGACATGAAGTTTTACTGCGGACCACTATGAACATGAAGTTTTACTGCGGACCACTATAGACATGAAGTTTTACTGCGGACCACTATCAACATGAAGTTTTACTGCGGACCACTATAGACATGAAGTTTTACTGCGGACCACTATGAACATGAAGTTTTACTGCGGACCACTATCAACATGAAGTATTACTGCGGACCACTATGAACATGAAGTTTTACTGCGGACCACTATCAACATGAAGTTTTACTGCGGACCACTATAGACATGAAGTTTTACTGCGGACCACTATCAACATGAAGTTTTACTGCGGACCACTATAGACATGAAGTTTTACTGCGGACCACTATGAACATGAAGTTTTACTGCGGACCACTATCAACATGAAGTTTTACTGCAGACCACTATGGACATGAAGTTTTACTGCGGACCACTATAAACATGAAGTTTTACTGCGGACCACTATAGACATGAAGTTCTACTGCGGACCACTATGAACATGAAGTTTTACTGCAGACCACTATGGACATGAAGTTTTACTGCGGACCACTATGAACATGAAGTTTTACTGCGGACCACTATAGACATGAAGTTTTACTGCGGACCACCATGAACATGAAGTTTTACTGCGGACCACTATAGACATGAAGTTTTACTGCGGACCACTATGAACATGCAGATTTACTGCGGACCACTATCAACATGAAGTATTACTGCGGACCACTATGAACATGAAGTTTTACTGCGGACCACTATCAACATGAAGTTTTACTGCGGACCACTACAAACATGAAGTTTTACTGCGGACCACTATGAACATGAAGTTTTACTGCGGACCACTATGAACATGAAGTTTTACTGCGGACCACTACAAACATGAAGTTTTACTGCGGACCACTATAAGCATGAAGTTTCACTGCGGACCACTATAAACATGAAGTATTACTGCGGACCACTATAAACATGAAGTTTTACTGCGGACCACTATAAACATGAAGTTTTACTGCGGACCACTATAGACATGAAGTTCTACTGCGGACCACTATGAACATGAAGTTTTACTGCAGACCACTATAAACATGAAGTTTTACTGCGGACCACTATAAACATGAAGTTTTACTGCGGACCACTATAGACATGAAGTTCTACTGCGGACCACTATGAACATGAAGTTCTACTGCGGACCACTATAAACATGAAGTTTTACTGCGGACCACTATAAACATGAAGTTTTACTGCGGACCACTATAGACATGAAGTTCTACTGCGGACCACTATGAACATGAAGTTTTACTGCAGACCACTATGGACATGAAGTTTTACTGCGGACCACTATGAACATGAAGTTTTACTGCGGACCACTATAGACATGAAGTTTTACTGCGGACCACTATCAACATGAAGTTTTACTGCGGACCACTATGAACATGAAGTTTTACTGCAGACCACTATGGACATGAAGTTTTACTGCGGACCACTATGAACATGAAGTTTTACTGCGGACCACTATAGACATGAAGTTTTACTGCGGACCACTATCAACATGAAGTTCTACTGCGGACCACTATGAACATGAAGTTTTACTGCAGACCACTATGGACATGAAGTTTTACTGCGGACCACTATGAACATGAAGTTTTACTGCGGACCACTATAGACATGAAGTTTTACTGCGGACCACTATCAACATGAAGTTTTACTGCGGACCACTATGAACATGAAGTTTTACTGCGGACCACTATGGACATGAAGTCTTACTGCGGACCACTATGAACATGAAGTTTTACTGCGGACCACTATAGACATGAAGTTCTACTGCGGACCACTATCAACATGAAGTTTTACTGCGGACCACTATAGACATGAAGTTTTACTGCGGACCACTATCAACATGAAGTTTTACTGCGGACCACTATGAACATGAAGTTTTACTGCGGACCACTATGGACATGAAGTTTTACTGCGGACCAATATAAACATGAAGTATTACTGCGGACCACTATAAACATGAAGTTTTACTGCGGACCACTATGGACATGAAGTTTTACTGCAGACCACAATGGACATGAAGTTTTACTGCGGACCACTATGAACATGAAGTTTTACTGCGGACCACTATAGACATGAAGTTTTACTGCGGAACACTATGAACATGAAGTTTTACTGCGGACCACTATGAACATGAAGTTTTACTGCGGACCACTATAGACATGAAGTTTTACTGCGGACCACTATGAACATGAAGTTTTACTGCGGACCACTATGAACATGAAGTTTTACTGCGGACCACTATAAACATGAAGTTTTACTGCGGACCACTATGAACATGAAGTTTTACTGCGGACCACTATAAACATGAAGTTTTACTGCGGACCACTATGGACATGAAGTTTTACTGCAGACCACTATGGACATGAAGTTTTACTGCGGACCACTATGAACATGAAGTTTTACTGCGGACCACTATGAACATGAAATTTTACTGCGGACCACTATAAACATGAAGTTTTACTGCGGACCACTATGAACATGAAGTTTTACTGCGGACCACTATGGACATGAAGTTTTACTGCAGACCACTATGGACATGAAGTTTTACTGCGGACCACTATGAACATGAAGTTTTACTGCGGACCACTATAGACATGAAGTTTTACTGCGGACCACTATGAACATGAAGTTTTACTGCGGACCACTATGAACATGAAGTTTTACTGCGGACCACTATAAACATGAAGTTTTACTGCGGACCACTATGAACATGAAGTTTTACTGCGGACCACTATGAACATGAAGTTTTACTGCGGACCACTATAAACATGAAGTTTTACTGCGGACCACTATGAACATGAAGTTTTACTGCGGACCACTATAAACATGAAGTTTTAATGCGGACCACTATGAACATGAAGTTTTACTGCGGACCACTATGAACATGAAGTATTACTGCAGACCACTATAGACATGAAGTTCTACTGCGGACCACTATGAACATGAAGTTTTACTGCAGACCACTATAGACATGAAGTTTTACTGCGGACCACTATGAACATGAAGTTTTACTGCGGACCACTATGAACATGAAGTTTTACTGCGGACCACTATAGACATGAAGTTTTACTGCGGACCACTATGAACATGAAGTTTTACTGCGGACCACTATGAACATGAAGTTTTACTGCGGACCACTATAAACATGAAGTTTTACTGCGGACCACTATGAACATGAAGTTTTACTGCGGACCACTATAAACATGAAGTTTTACTGCGGACCACTATGAACATGATGTTTTACCGCGGACCACTATAAACATGAAGTTTTACTGCGGACCACTATGAACTTGAAGTTTTACTGCGGACCACTATAAACATGAAGTTTTACTGCGGACCACTATGAACATGAAGTTTTACTGCGGACCACTATAGACATGAAGTTTTACTGCGGACCACTATGAACATGAAGTTTTACTGCGGACCACTATAGACATGAAGTTTTACTGCGGACCACTATAGACATGAAGTTTTACTGCGGACCACTATGAACATGAAGTTTTACTGCGGACCACTATGAACATGAAGTTCTACTGCGGACCACTATGAACATGAAGTTTTACTGCAGACCACTATGGACATGAAGTTTTACTGCGGACCACTATGAACATGAAGTATTACTGCAGACCACTATAGACATGAAGTTCTTCTGCGGACCACTATGAACATGAAGTTTTACTGCGGACCACTATAGACATGAAGTTTTACTGCGGACCACTATGAACATGAAGTTTTACTGCGGACCACTATAGACATGAAGTTTTACTGCGGACCACTATGAACATGAAGTTTTACTGCGGACCACTATGAACATGAAGTTTTACTGCGGACCACTATAGACATGAAGTTCTACTGCGGACCACTATGAACATGAAGTTTTACTGCAGACCACTATGGACATGAAGTTTTACTGCGGACCACTATGAACATGAAGTTTTACTGCGGACCACTATGAACATGAAGTATTACTGCAGACCACTATAGACATGAAGTTTTACTGCGGACCACTATGAACATGAAATTTTACTGCAGACCACTATAGACATGAAGTTTTACTGCGGACCACTATGAACATGAAGTTTTACTGCGGACCACTATGAACATGAAGTTTTACTGCGGACCACTATAGACATGAAGTTTTACTGCGGACCACTATGGACATGAAGTTTTACTGCAGACCACTATGGACTGAAGTTTTACTGCAGACCACTATGGACATGAAGTTTTACTGCAGACCACTATGAACATGAAGTTTTACTGCAGACCACTATGGACATGAAGTATTACTGCAGACCACTATAGACATGAAGTTTTACTGCGGACCACTATGAACATGAAGTTCTACTGCGGACCACTATGAACATGAAGTATTACTGCAGACCACTATAGACATGAAGTTTTACTGCGGACCACTATGAACATGAAGTATTACTGCAGACCACTATAGACATGAAGTTTTACTGCGGACCACTATGAACATGAAGTTTTACTGCGGACCACTATGAACATGAAGTTTTACTGCGGACCACTATAGACATGAAGTTCTACTGCGGACCACTATGAACATGAAGTTTTACTGCAGACCACTATGGACATGAAGTTTTACTGCGGACCACTATGAACATGAAGTTCTACTGCGGACCACTATGAACATGAAGTTTTACTGCAGACCACTATAGACATGAAGTTTTACTGCGGACCACTATGGACATGAAGTTTTACTGCGGACCACTATGAACATGAAGTATTACTGCAGACCACTATAGACATGAAGTTCTACTGCGGACCACTATGAACATGAAGTTTTACTGCAGACCACTATGGACATGAAGTTTTACTGCGGACCACTATGAACATGAAGTATTACTGCAGACCACTATAGACATGAAGTTCTACTGCGGACCACTATGAACATGAAGTTTTACTGCGGACCACTATAGACATGAAGTTTTACTGCGGACCACTATGAACATGAAGTTTTACTGCGGACCACTATGAACATGAAGTTTTACTGCGGACCACTATAGACATGAAGTTTTACTGCGGACCACTATGAACATGAAGTTTTACTGCGGACCACTATGAACATGAAGTTTTACTGCGGACCACTATAAACATGAAGTTTTACTGCGGACCACTATGAACATGAAGTTTTACTGCGGACCACTATAAACATGAAGTTTTACTGCGGACCACTATGAACATGAAGTTTTACTGCGGACCACTATAAACATGAAGTTTTACTGCGGACCACTATGAACATGAAGTTTTACTGCGGACCACTATAAACATGAAGTTTTACTGCGGACCACTATGAACATGAAGTTTTACTGCGGACCACTATAAACATGAAGTTTTACTGCGGACCACTATGAACATGAAGTTTCACTGCGGACCACTATAAACATGAAGTTTTACTGCTGACCACTATGAACATGAAGTTTTACTGCGGACCACTATAAACATGAAGTATTACTGCGGACCACTATAAACATGAAGTTTTACTGCGGACCACTACAAACATGAAGTTTTACTGCGGACCACTATAGACATGAAGTTTTACTGCGGACCACTATAAACATGAAGTTTTACTGCGGACCACTATGAACATGAAGTTTTACTGCGGACCACTATGAACATGAAGTTTTACTGCGGACTACTATAGACATGAAGTTTTACTGCGGACCACTATAAACATGAAGTATTACTGCGGACCACTATGAACATGAAGTTTTACTGCGGACCACTATAAACATGAAGTTTTACTGCGGACCACTATGAACATGAAGTTTTACTGCGGACCACTATAAACATGAAGTTTTACTGCGGACCACTATGAACATGAAGTTTTACTGCGGACCACTATAAACATGAAGTATTACTGCGGACCACTATAGACATGAAGTTTTACTGCGGACCACTATGAACATGAAGTTTTACTGCCCACCACTATGAACATGAAGTTTTACTGCGGACCACTATGAACATGAAGTTTTACTGCGGACCACTATGAACATGAAGTTTTACTGCGGACCACTATGAACATGAAGTTTTACTGCGGACCACTATGAACATGAAGTTTTACTGCGGACCACTATAAACATGAAGTTTTACTGCGGACCACTATGAACATGAAGTTTTACTGCGGACCACTATGAACATGAAGTTTTACTGCGGACCACTATAAACATGAAGTTTTACTGCGGACCACTATGAACATGAAGTTTTACTGCGGACCACTATGAACATGAAGTTTTACTGCGGACCACTATGAACATGAAGTTTTACTGCGGACCACTATGAACATGAAGTTTTACTGCGGACCACTATGAACATGAAGTTTTACTGCGGACCACTATAAACATGAAGTTTTACTGCGGACCACTATGAACATGAAGTTTTACTGCGGACCACTATGAACATGAAGTTTTACTGCGGACCACTATAAACATGAAGTTTTACTGCGGACCACTATGAACATGAAGTTTTACTGCGGACCACTATAAACATGAAGTTTTACTGCGGACCACTATGAACATGAAGTTTTACTGCGGACCACTATAAACATGAAGTATTACTGCGGACCACTATAGACATGAAGTTTTACTGCGGACCACTATGAACATGAAGTTTTACTGCGGACCACTATGAACATGAAGTTTTACTGCGGACCACTATAAACATGAAGTATTACTGCGGACCACTTAAGAAATGAAGTTTTACTGCGGACCACTATAAACATGAAGTTTTACTGCGGACCACTATAAACATGAAGTTTTACTGCGGACCACTATGAACATGCAGTTTTACTGCGGACCACTATGAACATGAAGTTTTACTGCGGACCACTATGAACATGAAGTATTAATGCGGACCACTATAAACATGAAGTTTTACTGCGGACCACTATGAACATGAAGTTTTACTGCGGACCACTATAAACATGAAGTATTACTGCGGACCACTATAGACATGAAGTTTTACTGCGGACCACTATGAACATGAAGTTTTACTGCGGACCACTATAAACATGAAGTTTTACTGCGGACCACTATGAACATGAAGTTTTACTGCGGACCACTATGAACATGAAGTTTTACTGCGGACCACTATGAACATGAAGTTTTACTGCGGACCACTATAAACATGAAGTTTTACTGCGGACCACTATGAACATGAAGTTTTACTGCGGACCACTATGAACATGAAGTTTTACTGCGGACCACTATAAACATGAAGTTTTACTGCGGACCACTATGAACATGAAGTTTTACTGCGGACCACTATAAACATGAAGTTTTACTGCGGACCACTATGAACATGAAGTTTTACTGCGGACCACTATGAACATGAAGTTTTACTGCGGACCACTATGAACATGAAGTTTTACTGCGGACCACTATAAACATGAAGTTTTACTGCGGACCACTATGAACATGAAGTTTTACTGCGGACCACTATGAACATGAAGTTTTACTGCGGACCACTATAAACATGAAGTTTTACTGCGGACCACTATGAACATGAAGTTTTACTGCGGACCACTATAAACATGAAGTTTTACTGCGGACCACTATGAACATGAAGTTTTACTGCGGACCACTATAAACATGAAGTATTACTGCGGACCACTATAGACATGAAGTTTTACTGCGGACCACTATGAACATGAAGTTTTACTGCGGACCACTATGAACATGAAGTTTTACTGCGGACCACTATAAACATGAAGTATTACTGCGGACCACTTAAGAAATGAAGTTTTACTGCGGACCACTATAAACATGAAGTTTTACTGCGGACCACTATAAACATGAAGTTTTACTGCGGACCACTATGAACATGCAGTTTTACTGCGGACCACTATGAACATGAAGTTTTACTGCGGACCACTATGAACATGAAGTATTACTGCGGACCACTATAAACATGAAGTTTTACTGCGGACCACTATGAACATGAAGTTTTACTGCGGACCACTATAAACATGAAGTTATACTGCGGACCACTATAAACATGAAGTTATACTGCGGACCACTATGAACATGAAGTTTTACTGCGGACCACTATAAACATGAAGTTTTACTGCGGACCACTATGAACATGAAGTTTTACTGCGGACCACTATGAACATGAAGTTTTACTGCGGACCACCACAAACATGAAGTTTTACTGCGGACCACTATCAACATGAAGTTTTACTGCGGACCACTATGAACATGAAGTTTTACTGCGGACCACTATGAACATGAAGTTTTACTGCGGACCACTACAAACATGAAGTTTTACTGCGGACCACTACAAACATGAAGTTATACTGCGGACCACTATAAACATGAAGTTTTACTGCGGACCACTATAAACATGAAGTTTTACTGCGGACCACTACAAACATGAAGTTTTACTGCGGACCACTATCAACATGAAGTTTTACTGCGGACCACTACAAACATGAAGTTATACTGCGGACCACTATGAACATGAAGTTTTACTGCGGACCACTATAAACATGAAGTTTTACTGCGGACCACTATGAACATGAAGTTTTACTGCGGACCACTATGAACATGAAGTTTTACTGCGGACCACTACAAACATGAAGTTTTACTGCGGACCACTACAAACATGAAGTTATACTGCGGACCACTATAAACATGAAGTTTTACTGCGGACCACTATAAACATGAAGTTTTACTGCGGACCACTATGAACATGAAGTTTTACTGCGGACCACTATGAACATGAAGTTTTAATGCGGACCACTACAAACATGAAGTTTTACTGCGGACCACTATCAACATGAAGTTTTACTGCGGACCACTATAAACATGAAGTATTACTGCGGACCACTATAAACATGAAGTTTTACTGCGGACCACTATAAACATGAAGTTTTACTGCGGACCACTATCAACATGAAGTTTTACTGCGGACCACTACAAACATGAAGTTTTACTGCGGACCACTATAAACATGAAGTTTTACTGCGGACCACTATAAACATCAAGTATTACTGCGGACCACTATAAACATGAAGTTTTACTGCGGATCAATATGAACATGAAGTTTTACTGCGGACCACTATAAACATCAAGTATTACTGCGGACCACTATAAACATGAAGTTTTACTGCGGACCACTATGAACATGAAGTTTTACTGCGGACCACTATAAACATGAAGTTTTACTGCGGACCACTATGAACATGAAGTTTTACTGCGGACCACTATGAACATGAAGTTTCACTGCGGACCACTACAAACATGAAGTTTCACTGCGGACCACTATCAACATGAAGTTTTACTGCGGACCACTATGAACATGAAGTTTTACTGCGGACCACTATAAACATGAAGTTTTACTGCGGACCACTATGAACATGAAGTTTTACTGCGGACCACTATAAACATGAAGTTTTACTGCGGACCACTATAAACATGAAGTTTTACTGCGGACCACTATCAACATGAAGTTTTACTGCGGACCACTACAAACATGAAGTTTTACTGCGGACCACTATAAACATGAAGTTTTACTGCGGACCACTATAAACATCAAGTATTACTGCGGACCACTATAAACATGAAGTTTTACTGCGGACCACTATGAACATGAAGTTTTACTGCGGACCACTACAAACATGAAGTTTTACTGCGGACCACTATCAACATGAAGTTTTACTGCGGACCACTATGAACATGAAGTTTTACTGCGGACCACTATAAACATGAAGTTTTACTGCGGACCACTATGAACATGAAGTTTTACTGCGGACCACTACAAACATGAAGTTTTACTGCGGACCACTATAAACATGAAGTTTTACTGCGGACCACTATAAACATCAAGTATTACTGCGGACCACTATAAACATGAAGTTTTACTGCGGACCACTATGAACATGAAGTTTTACTGCGGACCACTACAAACATGAAGTTTTACTGCGGACCACTATGAACATGAAGTTTTACTGCGGACCACTATGAACATGAAGTTTTACTGCGGACCACTACAAACATGAAGTTTTACTGCGGACCACTACAAACATGAAGTTATACTGCGGACCACTATAAACATGAAGTTTCACTGCGGACCACTATGAACATGAAGTTTTACTGCGGACCACTATGATCATGAAGTTTTACTGCGGACCACTATGAACATGAAGTTTTACTGCGGACCACTATAAACATGAAGTTTCACTGCGGACCACTATGAACATGAAGTTTTACTGCGGACCACTATGAACATGAAGTTTTACTGCGGACCACTATAAACATGAAGTTTCACTGCGGACCACTATGAACATGAAGTTTTACTGCGGACCACTATGAACATGAAGTTTTACTGCGGACCACTACAAACATGAAGTTATACTGCGGACCACTATAAACATGAAGTTTCACTGCGGACCACTATAAACATGAAGTTTTACTGCGGACCACTATCAACATGAAGTTTTACTGCGGACCACTATAAACATGGAGTATTACTGCGGACCACTATAAACATGAAGTTTTACTGCGGACCACTATAAACATGAAGTTTCACTGCGGACCACTATAAACATGAAGTTTTACTGCGGACCACTATGAACATGAAGTTTACTGCGGACCACTATGAACATGAAGTTTTACTGCGCACCACTATAAACATGAAGTTTTACTGCGGACCACTATAAACATGAAGTTTTACTGCGGACCACTATGAACATGAAGTTTTACTGCGGACCACTATAAACATGAAGTTTTACTGCGGACCACTATAAACATGAAGTTTTACTGCGGACCACTATAAACATGAAGTTTTACTGCGGACCACTATGAACATGAAGTTTTACTGCGGACCACTATAAGCATGAAGTTTTACTGCGGACCACTATAAACATGAAGTTTTACTGCGGACCACTATGAACATGAAGTTTTACTGCGGACCACTATAAGCATGAAGTTTTAGTGCGGACCACTATGAACATGAAGTTTTACTGCGGACCACTATAAGCATGAAGTTTTACTGCGGACCACTATAAACATGAAGTTTTACTGCGGACCACTATAAACATGAGGTTTTACTGCAGACTACTATGAACATGAAGTTATACTGCGGACCACTATAAACATGAAGTTTTACTGCGGACCACTATAAACATGAAGTTTTACTGCGGACCACTATGAACATGAAGTTTTACTGCGGACCACTATAAACATGAAGTTTTACTGCGGACCACTATAAACATGAAGTTTTACTGCGGACCACTATAAACATGAAGTTTTACTGCGGACCACTATGAACATGAAGTTTTACTGCGGACCACTATAAGCATGAAGTTTTACTGCGGACCACTATAAACATTAAGTTTTACTGCGGACCACTATAAACATGAGGTTTTACTGCAGACCACTATGAACATGAAGTTATACTGCGGACCACTATAAACATGAAGTTTTACTGCGGACCACTATAAACATGAAGTTTTACTGCGGACCACTATAAACATGAAGTTTTACTGCGGACCACTATAAGCATGAAGTTTTACTGCGGACCACTATAAACATGAGGTTTTACTGCAGACTACTATGAACATGAAGTTATACTGCGGACCACTATAAACATGAAGTTATACTGCGGACCACTATAAACATGAAGTTTTACTGCGGACCACTATAAGCATGAAGTTTTACTGCGGACCACTATGAACATGAAGTATTACTGCGGACCACTATAAACATGAAGTTTTACTGCGGACCACTATAAACATGAAGTTTTACTGCGGACCACTATAAACATGAGGTTTTACTGCAGACTACTATGAACATGAAGTTATACTGCGGACCACTATAAACATGAAGTTATACTGCGGACCACTATAAACATGAAGTTTTACTGCGGACCACTATAAACATGAAGTTTTACTGCGGACCACTATAAGCATGAAGTTTTACTGCGGACCACTATGAACATGAAGTATTACTGCGGACCACTATAAACATGAAGTTTTACTGCGGACCACTATAAACATGAAGTTTTACTGCGGACCACTATAAACATGAGGTTTTACTGCAGACTACTATGAACATGAAGTTATACTGCGGACCACTATAAACATGAAGTTATACTGCGGACCACTATAAACATGAAGTTTTACTGCGGACCACTATAAACATGAAGTTTTACTGCGGACCACTATAAGCATGAAGTTTCACTGCGGACCACTATGAACATGAAGTTTTACTGCGGACCACTATAAACATGAAGTTATACTGCGGACCACTATAAACATGAAGTTTTACTGCGGACCACTATGAACATGAAGTTTTACTGCGGACCACTACAAACATGAAGTTTTACTGCGGACCACTATAAACATGAAGTTTTACTGCGGACCACTATAAACATGATGTTTTACTGCGGACCACTATAAACATGAAGTTTTACTGCGGACCACTATAAACATGAAGTTATACTGCGGACCACTATGAACATGAAGTTTTACTGCGGACCACTATGAACATGAAGTTTTACTGCGGACCACTATAAACATGAAGTTATACTGCGGACCACTATGAACATGAAGTTTTACTGCGGACCACTATGAACATGAAGTTTTACTGCGGACCACTACAAACATGAAGTTTTACTGCGGACCACTATAAACATGAAGTTATACTGCGGACCACTATGAACATGAAGTTTTACTGCGGACCACTATAAACATGAAGTTTTACTGCGGACCACTATAAACATGAAGTTATACTGCGGACCACTATGAACATGAAGTTTTACTGCGGACCACTATGAACATGAAGTTTTACTGCGGACCACTACAAACATGAAGTTTCACTGCGGACCACTATAAACATGAAGTTATACTGCGGACCACTATGAACATGAAGTTTTACTGCGGACCACTACAAACATGAAGTTTTACTGCGGACCACTATAAACATGAAGTTATACTGCGGACCACTATGAACATGAAGTTTTACTGTGGACCACTATGAACATGAAGTTTTACTGCGGACCACTATGAACATGAAGTTTTACTGCGGACCACTATAAACATGAAGTTTTAGTGCAGACCACTATGAACATGAAGTTTTACTGCGGACCACTATGAACATGAAGTTTTACTGCGGACCACTATAAACATGAAGTTTTACTGCGGACCACTATAAACATGAAGTTTTACTGCAGACCACTATGAACATGAAGTTTTACTGCGGACCACTACAAACATGAAGTTTTACTGCGGACCACTATAAACATGAAGTTATACTGCGGACCACTACAAACATGAAGTTTTACTGCGGACCACTATAAACATGAAGTTTTACTGCGGACCACTATGAACATGAAGTTTTACTGCGGACCACTATAAACATGAAGTTATACTGCGGACCACTATGAACATGAAGTTTTACTGCGGACCACTATAAACATGAAGTTTTACTGCGGACCACTATAAACATGAAGTTATACTGCGGACCACTATGAACATGAAGTTTTACTGCGGACCACTATGAACATGAAGTTTTACTGCGGACCACTACAAACATGAAGTTTTACTGCGGACCACTATAAACATGAAGTTATACTGCGGACCACTATGAACATGAAGTTTTACTGCGGACCACTATAAACATGGAGTTATACTGCGGACCACTACAAACATGAAGTTTTACTGCGGACCACTACAAACATGAAGTTTTACTGCGGACCACTACAAACATGAAGTTTTACTGCGGACCACTATGAACATGAAGTTTTACTGCGGACCACTATAAGCATGAAGTTTTACTGCGGACCACTATAAACATGAAGTTTTACTGCGGACCACTACAAACATGAAGTTTTACTGCGGACCACTACAAACATGAAGTTTTACTGCGGACCACTACAAACATGAAGTTTTACTGCGGACCACTATGAACATGAAGTTTTACTGCGGACCACTACAAACATGAAGTTTTACTGCGGACCACTACAAACATGAAGTTTTACTGCGGACCACTATAAGCATGAAGTTTTACTGCGGACCACTATAAACATGAAATTTTACTGCGGACCACTATAAACATGAAGTTATACTGCGGACCACTACAAACATGAAGTTTTACTGCGGACCACTATAAGCATGAAGTTTTACTGCGGACCACTACAAACATGAAGTTTTACTGCGGACCACTACAAACATGAAGTTTTACTGCGGACCACTATGAACATGAAGTTTTACTGCGGACCACTACAAACATGAAGTTTTACTGCGGACCACTACAAACATGAAGTTTTACTGCGGACCACTATAAGCATGAAGTTTTACTGCGGACCACTATAAACATGAAGTTTTACTGCGGACCACTATAAACATGAAGTTTTACTGCGGACCACTACAAACATGAAGTTTTACTGCGGACCACTATAAGCATGAAGTTTTACTGCGGACCACTATAAACATGAAGTTTTACTGCGGACCACTATAAACATGAAGTTATACTGCGGACCACTATGAACATGAAGTTTTACTGCGGACCACTATGAACATGAAGTTTTACTGCGGACCACTATAAACATGAAGTTTTACTGCGGACCACTATAAACATGAAGTTTCACTGCGGACCACTATAAACATGAAGTTTTACTGCGGACCACTATAAACATGAAGTTTTACTGCGGACCACTATGAACATGCAGTTTTACTGCGGACCACTATGAACATGAAGTTTTACTGGGGACCACTATAAACATGAAGTTTTACTGCGGACCACTATGAACATGAAGTTTTACTGCGGACCACTACAAACATGAAGTTTTACTGCGGACCACTATAAACATGAAGTTTTACTGCGGACCACTATGAACATGAAGTTTTACTGCGGACCACTATAAACATGAAGTTTTACTGCGGACCACTATAAACATGAAGTTTTACTGCGGACCACTATGGACATGATGTTTTACTGCGGACCACTACAAACATGAAGTATTACTGCGGACCACTATGGACATGAAGTTTTACTGCGGACCACTATAAACATGAAGTTTTACTGCGGACCACTATAAACATGAAGTATTACTGCGGACCACTATGAACATGAAGTTTTACTGCGGACCACTATGAACATGAAGTATTACTGCGGACCACTATGGACATGAAGTTTTACTGCGGACCACTATAAACATGAAGTTTTACTGCGGACCACTATAAACATGAAGTATTACTGCGGACCACTATGAACATGAAGTTTTACTGCGGACCACTATGAACATGAAGTTTTACTGCGGACCACTATAAACATGAAGTTTTACTGCGGACCACTATAAGCATGAAGTTTTACTGCGGACCACTATGAACATGAAGTTTTACTGCGGACCACTATAAACATGAAGTTTTACTGCGGACCACTATGAACATGAAGTTATACTGCGGACCACTATAAACATGAAGTTTCACTGCGGACCACTATAAACATGAAGTTTCACTGCGGACCACTATGAACATGAAGTTTTACTGCAGACCACTATAAACATGAAGTTTTACTGCGGACCACTATGAACATGAAGTTTTACTGCGGACCACTATGAACATGAAGTTTTACTGCAGACCACTATGAACATGAAGTTTTACTGCGGACTACTATAAACATGAAGTTTTACTGCGGACCACTATAAACATGAAGTTTTACTGCAGACCACTATAAACATGAAGTTTTACTGCGGACCACTATAAACATGAAGTTTTACTGCGGACCACTATAAACATGAAGTTTTACTGCAGACCACTATAAACATGAAGTTTTACTGCGGACCACTATGGACATGAAGTTTTACTGCGGACCACTATGAACATGAAGTTTTACTGCAGACCACTATGAACATGAAGTTTTACTGCGGACCACTATGAACATGAAGTTTTACTGCGGACCACTATGAACATGAAGTTTTACTGCGGACTACTATAAACATGAGGTTTTACTGCGGACCACTATAAGCATAAAGTTTTACTGCGGACCACTATGAACATGAAGTTTTACTGCGGACCACTATAAAAATGAAGTTTTACTGCGGACCACTATAAACATGAAGTATTACTGCGGACCACTATAAACATGAAGTTTTACTGCGGACCACTATAAACATGAAGTTTTACTGCGGACCACTATAAACATGAAGTTTTACTGCGGACCACTATAAACATGAAGTTTTACTGCGTACCACTAATAACATGAAGTTTTACTGCGGACCACTATAAACATGAAGTTTTACTGCGGACCACTATGAACATGAAGTTTTACTGCGGACCACTATGAACATGAAGTTTTACTGCGGACCACTATGAACATGAAGTTTTACTGCGGACCACTATAGACATGAAGTTCTACTGCGGACCACTATGAACATGAAGTTTTACTGCGGACCACTATGAACATGAAGTATTACTGCGGACCACTATGAACATGAAGTTTTACTGCGGACCACTATGAACATGAAGTTTTACTGCGGACCACTATAAACATGAAGTTTTACTGCGGACCACTATGAACTTGAAGTTTTACTGCGGACCACTATAAACATGAAGTTTTACTGCGGACCACTATAAACATGAAGTTTTACTGCGGACCACTATAAACATGAAGTTTCACTGCGGACCACTATAAACATGAAGTTTTACTGCGGACTACTATAAACATGAAGTTTTACTGCGGACCACTATGAACATGAAGTTTTACTGCGGACCACTATAAACATGAAGTTTTACTGCGGACCACTATAAACATGAAGTTTTACTGCGGACCACTATAAACATGAAGTTTCACTGCGGACCACTATAAACATGAAGTTTTACTGCGGACCACTATAAACATGAAGTTTTACTGCGGACCACTATAAACATGAAGTTTTACTGCGGACCACTATAAACATGAAGTTTTACTGCGGACCACTATAAACATGAAGTTTTACTGCGGACCACTATAAACATGAAGTTTTACTGCGGACTACTATAAACATGAAGTTTTACTGCGGACCACTATGAACATGAAGTTTCACTGCGGACCACTATAAACATGAAGTTTTACTGCGGACCACTATAAACATGAAGTTTTACTGCGGACCACTATAAACATGAAGTTTTACTGCGGACCACTATAAACATGAAGTTTTACTGCGGACCACTATAAACATGAAGTTTCACTGCGGACCACTATAAACATGAAGTTTTACTGCGGACTACTATAAACATGAAGTTTTACTGCGGACCACTATGAACATGAAGTTTTACTGCGGACCACTATAGACATGAAGTTCTACTGCGGACCACTATGAACATGAAGTTTTACTGCGGACCACTATAAACATGAAGTTTTACTGCGGACCACTATAAACATGAAGTTTTACTGCGGACCACTATGAACATGAAGTTTTACTGCGGACCACTATAGACATGAAGTTCTACTGCGGACCACTATGAACATGATGTTCTTCTGCGGACCACTATGAACATGAAGTTTTACTGCGGACCACTATGAACATGAAGTATTACTGCGGACCACTATGAACATGAAGTTTTACTGCGGACCACTATGAACATGAAGTTTTACTGCGGACCACTATAAACATGAAGTTTTACTGCGGACCACTATAAACATGAAGTTTTACTGCGGACCACTATAAACATGAAGTTTTACTGCGTACCACTAATAACATGAAGTTTTACTGCGGACCACTATAAACATGAAGTTTTACTGCGGACCACTATGAACATGAAGTTTTACTGCGGACCACTATGAACATGAAGTTTTACTGCGGACCACTATAAACATGAAGTTTTACTGCGGACCACTATAAACATGAAGTTTTACTGCGGACCACTATAAACATGAAGTTTTACTGCGGACCACTATAAACATGAAGTTTTACTGCGGACCACTATAAACATGAAGTTTCACTGCGGACCACTATAGACATGAAGTTTTACTGCGGACCACTATAAACATGAAGTTTTACTGCGGACCACTATAAACATGAAGTATTACTGCGGACCACTATGAACATGAAGTTTTACTGCGGACCACTATAAACATGAAGTTTTACTGCGGACTACTATAAACATGAAGTTTTACTGCGGACCACTATGAACATGAAGTTTTACTGCAGACCACTATGAACATGAAGTTTTACTGCAGACCACTATAAACATGAAGTATTACTGCGGACCACTATAAACATGAAGTTTTACTGCGGACCACTATGAACATGAAGTTTTACTGCGGACCACTATAAACATGAAGTTTCACTGCGGACCACTATAAACATGAAGTTTTACTGCGGACTACTATTAACATGAAGTTTTACTGCGGACCACTATAAACATGAAGTTTTACTGCGGACCACTATAAACATGAAGTTTTACTGCGGACCACTATGAACATGAAGTTTTACTGCGGACTACTATAAACATGAAGTTTTACTGCGGACTACTATAAACATGAAGTTTTACTGCGGACCACTGTGAACATGAAGTTTTACTGCGGACCACTATAAACATGAAGTTTCACTGCGGACCAGTATAAACATGAAGTTTTACTGCGGACTACTATAAACATGAAGTTTTACTGCGGACCACTATGAACATGAAGTTTTACTGCAGACCACTATGAACATGAAGTTTTACTGCAGACCACTATAAACATGAAGTATTACTGCGGACCACTATAAACATGAAGTTTTACTGCGGACCACTATAAACATGAAGTTTTACTGCGGACCACTATAAACATGAAGTTTCACTGCGGACCACTATAAACATGAAGTTTTACTGCGGACTACTATAAACATGAAGTTTTACTGCGGACCACTATAAACATGAAGTTTTACTGCGGACCACTATAAACTTGAAGTTTTACTGCGGACCACTATGAACATGAAGTTTTACTGCGGACTACTATAAACATGAAGTTTTACTGCGGACTACTATAAACATGAAGTTTTACTGCGGACCACTGTGAACATGAAGTTTTACTGCGGACCACTATAAACATGAAGTTTTACTGCGGACCACTATAAACATGAAGTTTTACTGCGGACTACTATAAACATGAAGTTTTACTGCGGACCACTATAAACATGAAGTTTTACTGCGGACCACTATAAACATGAAGTTTCACTGCGGACCACTATAAACATGAAGTTTTACTGCGGACTACTATAAACATGAAGTTTTACTGCGGACCACTATGAACATGAAGTTTTACTGCAGACCACTATGAACATGAAGTTTTACTGCGGACCACTATGAACATGAAGTTTCACTGCAGACCAATATAGACATGAAGTTTTACTGCGGACTACTATGAACATGAAGTTTTACTGCGGACCACTATAAACATGAAGTTTTACTGCAGACCACTATGAACATGAAGTATTACTGTGGACCACTATAAACATGAAGTTTTACTGCGGACCACTATGAACATGAAGTTTCACTGCAGACCAATATAGACATGAAGTTTTACTGCGGACCACTACAAACATGAAGTTTTACTGCGGACCACTATAAACATGAAATTTACTGCGGACCACTACAAACATGGAGTTTTACTGCGGACCACTATGAACATGAAGTTTTACTGCGGACCACTATAGACATGAAGTTTTACTGCGGACCACTATGAACATGAAGTTTCACTGCAGACCAATATAGACATGAAGTTTTACTGCGGACTACTATGAACATGAAGTTTTACTGCGGACCACTATAAACATGAAGTTTTACTGCAGACCACTATGAACATGAAGTATTACTGCGGACCACTATAAACATGAAGTTTTACTGCGGACCACTATGAACATGAAGTTTCACTGCAGACCACTATAGACATGAAGTTTTACTGCGGACCACTACAAACATGAAGTTTTACTGCGGACCACTATAAACATGAAATTTACTGCGGACCACTACAAACATGGAGTTTTACTGCGGACCACTATGAACATGAAGTTTTACTGCGGACCACTATAAACATGAAGTTTTACTGCGGACCACTATGAACATGAAGTTTCACTGCAGACCAATATAGACATGAAGTTTTACTGCGGACTACTATGAACATGAAGTTTTACTGCGGACCACTACAAACATGGAGTTTTACTGCGGACCACTATGAACATGAAGTTTTACTGCGGACCACTATAGACATGAAGTTTTACTGCGGACCACTATGAACATGAAGTTTCACTGCAGACCAATATAGACATGAAGTTTTACTGCGGACTACTATGAACATGAAGTTTTACTGCGGACCACTATAAACATGAAGTTTTACTGCAGACCACTATGAACATGAAGTATTACTGTGGACCATTATAAACATGAACTTTTACTGCGGACCACTATGGACATGAAGATTTACTGCGGACCAGTATGAACATGAAGTTTCACTGCGGACCACTATAAACATGAAGTTTTACTGCGGACCACTATGAACATGAAGTTTTACTGCGGACCACTATAAACATGAAGTTTTACTGCGGACCACTATAAACATGAAGTTTTACTGCGGACCACTATGAACATGAAGTTTTACTGCGGACCACTATAAACATGAAGTTTTACTGCAGACCACTATGAACATGAAGTTTCACTGCAGACCAATATAGACATGAAGTTTTACTGCGGACTACTATAAACATGAAGTTTTACTGCGGACCACTATAAACATGAAGTTTTACTGCGGACCACTATAAACATGAAGTTTTACTGCGGACCACTATAAACATGAAGTTTTACTGCGGACCACTATAAACATGAAGTTTTACTGCGGACCACTATAAACATGAAGTTTTACTGCAGACCACTATGAACATGAAGTTTCACTGCAGACCAATATAGACATGAAGTTTTACTGCGGACCACTATAAACATGAAGTTTTACTGCGGACCACTATAAACATGAAGTTTTACTGCAGACCACTATGAACATGAAGTTTCACTGCAGACCAATATAGACATGAAGTTTTACTGCGGACTACTATAAACATGAAGTTTTACTGCGGACCACTATGGACATGAAGTTTTACTGCGGACCACTATAAACATGAAGTTTTACTGCGGACCACTATGAACATGAAGTATTACTGTGGACCACTATGAACATGAAGTATTACTGCGGACCACTATGAACATGAAGTATTACTGCGGACCACTATGAACATGAAGTTTTACTGCGGACCACTATGAACATGAAGTTTTACTGCGGACCACTATAAACATGAAGTTTTACTGCGGACCACTATAAACATGAAGTTTTACTGCGGACCACTATAAACATGAAGTTTTACTGCGGACCACTATAAACATGAAGTTTTACTGCAGACCACTATGAACATGAAGTTTTACTGCGGACCACTATGAACATGAAGTTTTACTGCGGACCAGTATAAACATGAAGTTTTACTGCGGACCACTATAAACATGAAGTTTTACTGCGGACCACTATAAACATGAAGTATTACTGCGGACCACTATGAACATGAAGTTTTACTGCGGACCACTACGAACATGAAGTTTTACTGCGGACCACTATAAACATGAAGTTTTACTGCGGACCACTATGGACATGAAGTTTTACTGCGGACCACTATAAACATGAAGTTTTACTGCGGACCACTATAAACATGAAGTTTTACTGCGGACCACTATGGACATGAAGTTTTACTGCGGACCACTATAAACATGAAGTTTTACTGCGGACCACTATAAACATGAAGTTTTACTGCGGACCACTATAAACATGAAGTATTACTGCGGACCACTATGAACATGAAGTTTTACTGCGGACCACTATGAACATGAAGTTTTACTGCGGACCACTATAAACATGAAGTTTTACTGCGGACCACTATAAACATGAAGTTTTACTGCGGACCACTATAAACATGAAGTTTTACTGCGGACCACTACAAACATGAAGTTTTACTGCGGACCACTATAAACATGAAATTTACTGCGGACCACTACAAACATGGAGTTTTACTGCGGACCACTATAAACATGAAGTTTTACTGCGGACCACTATAAACATGAAGTTTTACTGCGGACCACTACGAACATGAAGTTTCACTGCGGACCACTATAAACATGAAGTTTTACTGCGGACCACTATAAACATGAAGTTTTACTGCGGACCACTATGAACATGAAGTTTTACTGCGGACCACTATAAACATGAAGTTTTACTGCGGACCACTACAAACATGAAGTTCTACTGCGGACCACTATAAACATGAAGTTTAACTGCGGACCACTACAATCATAAAGTTTTACTGCGGACCACTATAAACATGAAGTTTTACTGCGGACCACTATAAACATGAAGTTTCACTGCGGACCACTATAAACATGAAGTTTTACTGCGGACCACTATGAACATGAAGTTTTACTGCGGACCACTATAAACATGAAGTTTTACTGCGGACCACTATGGACATGAAGTTTTACTGCGGACCACTATGAACCTGAAGTTTTACTGCGGACCACTTAAGAAATGAAGTTTTACTGCGGACCACTATGAACATGAAGTTTTACTGCGGACCACTATGAACATGAAGTTTTACTGCGGACCACTATGAACATGAAGTTTTACTGCGGACCACTATGAACATGAAGTTTTACTGCGGACCACTATGAACATGAAGTTTTACTGCGGACCACTATAAACATGAAGTTCTACTGCGGACCACTATGAACATGAAGTTTTACTGCGGACCACTATGAACATGAAGTTTTACTGCGGACCACTATAAACCTGAAGTTTTACTGCGGACCACTTAAGAATTGAAGTTTTACTGCGGACCACTATGAACATGAAGTTTTACTGCGGACCACTATGAACATGAAGTTTTACTGCGGACCATTATAAACATGAAGTTTTACTGCGGACCACTATGAACATGAAGTTTTACGGCGGACCACTATGAACATGAAGTTTTACTGCGGACCACTATGGACATGAAGTTTTACTGCGGACCACTATAAGCATGAAGTTTCACTGCGGACCACTATAAGCATGAAGTTTTACTGCGGACCACTATAAACATGAAGTTTTACTGCGGACCACTATAAACATGAAGTTTTACTGCGGACCACTATGAACATGAAGTTTTACTGCGGACCACTATAAACATGAAGTTTTACTGCGGACCACTATGGACATGAAGTTTTACTGCGGACCACTATAAACCTGAAGTTTTACTGCGGACCACTTAAGAAATGAAGTTTTACTGCGGACCACTATGAACATGAAGTTTTACTGCGGACCACTATGAACATGAAGTTTTACTGCGGACCACTATGAACATGAAGTTTTACTGCGGACCACTATGAACATGAAGTTTCACTGCGGACCACTATAAACCTGAAGTTTTACTGCGGACCACTATGAACATGAAGTTTTACTGCGGACCACTTAAGAAATGAAGTTTTACTGCGGACCACTATGAACATGAAGTTTTACTGCGGACCACTATAAACCTGAAGTTTTACTGCGGACCACTTAAGAAATGAAGTTTTACTGCGGACCACTATGAACATGAAGTTTTACTGCGGACCACTATAAACATGAAGTTTTACTGCGGACCACTATGAACATGAAGTTTTACTGCGGACCACTATGAACATGAAGTTTTACTGCGGACCACTATAAACCTGAAGTTTTACTGCGGACCACTTAGGAATTGAAGTTTTACTGCGGACCACTATGAACATGAAGTTTTACTGCGGACCACTATGAACATGAAGTTTTACTGCGGACCATTATGAACATGAAGTTTTACTGCGGACCACTATGAACATGAAGTTTTACGGCGGACCACTATGAACATGAAGTTTTACTGCGGACCACTATGGACATGAAGTTTTACTGCGGACCACTATAAGCATGAAGTTTCACTGCGGACCACTATAAGCATGAAGTTTTACTGCGGACCACTATAAACATGAAGTTTTACTGCGGACCACTATAAACATGAAGTTTTACTGCGGACCACTATAAACCTGAAGTTTTACTGCGGACCACTATAAACATGAAGTTTTACTGCGGACCACTATAAGCATGAAGTTTTACTGCGGACCACTATAAACATGAAGTTTTACTGCAGACCACTATGGACATGAAGTTTCACTGCGGACCACTATAAACATCAAGTATTACTGCGGACCACTATAAACATGAAGTTTTACTGCGGACCACTATGAACATGAAGTTTTACTGCGGACCACTATAAGCATGAAGTTTTACTGCGGACCACTATAAACATGAAGTTTTACTGCGGACCACTATAAACATGAAGTTTTACTGCGGACCACTATAAACATGAAGTTTTACTGCGGACCACTATGAACATGAAGTTTTACTGCGGACCACTATAAACATGAAGTTTTACTGCGGACCACTATAAACATGAAGTTTTACTGCGGACCACTATAAACATGAAGTTTTACTGCGGACCACTATAAACATGAAGTTTTACTGCGGACCACTATAAACATGAAGTTTTACTGCGGACCACTTTAAACATGAAGTTTTACTACGGACCACTATAAACATGAAGTTTTACTGCGGACCACTATGGACATGAAGTTTTACTGCGGACCACTATAAACATGAAGTTTTACTGCGGACCACTATAAACATGAAGTTTTACTGCGGACCACTATAAACATGAAGTTTTACTGCGGACCACTATAAACATGAAGTTTTACGGCGGACCACTATGAACATGAAGTTTTACTGCGGACCACTATGAACATGAAGTTTTACTGCGGACCACTATAAACCTGAAGTTTTACTGCGGACCACTATGAACATGAAGTTTTACTGCGGACCACTTAAGAAATGAAGTTTTACTGCGGACCACTATGAACATGAAGTTTTACTGCGGACCACTATAAACCTGAATTTTTACTGCGGACCACTTAAGAAATGAAGTTTTACTGTGGACCACTATGAACATGAAGTTTTACTGCGGACAACTATAAACATGAAGTTTTACTGCGGACCACTATGAACATGAAGTTTTACTGCGGACCACTATGAACATGAAGTTTTACTGCGGACCACTATAAACCTGAAGTTTTACTGCGGACCACTTAAGAATTGAAGTTTTACTGCGGACCACTATGAACATGAAGTTTTACTGCGGACCACTATGAACATGAAGTTTTACTGCGGACCATCATAAACATGAAGTTTTACTGCGGACCACTATGAACATGAAGTTTTACGGCGGACCACTATGAACATGAAGTTTTACTGCGGACCACTATGGACATGAAGTTTTACTGCGGACCACTATAAGCATGAAGTTTCACTGCGGACCACTATAAGCATGAAGTTTTACTGCGGACCACTATAAACATGAAGTTTTACTGCGGACCACTAATAACATGAAGTTTTACTGCGGACCACTAATAACATGAAGTTTTACTGCGGACCACTAATAACATGAAGTTTTACTGCGGACCACTAATAACATGAAGTTTTACTGCGGACCACTAATAACATGAAGTTTTACTGCGGACCACTAATAACATGAAGTTTTACTGCGGACCACTATAAACATGAAGTTTTACTGCGGACCACTATAAACCTGAAGTTTTACTGCGGACCACTATAAACATGAAGTTTTACTGCGGACCACTATAAGCATGAAGTTTTACTGCGGACCACTATAAACATGAAGTTTTACTGCAGACCACTATGGACATGAAGTTTCACTGCGGACCACTATAAACATCAAGTATTACTGCGGACCACTATAAACATGAAGTTTTACTGCGGACCACTATGAACATGAAGTTTTACTGCGGACCACTATAAGCATGAAGTTTTACTGCGGACCACTATAAACATGAAGTTTTACTGCGGACCACTATAAACATGAAGTTTCACTGCGGACCACTATAAACATGAAGTTTTACTGCGGACCACTATAAACATGAAGTTTTACTGCGGACCACTATGGACATGAAGTTTTACTGCGGACCACTATAAACATGAAGTTTCACTGCGGACCACTATAAGCATGAAGTTTCACTGCGGACCACTATAAACATGAAGTTTTACTGCGGACCACTATAAACATGAAGTTTTACTGCGGACCACTATAAACATGAAGTTTTACTGCGGACCACTATAAACATGAAGTTTTACTGCGGACCACTATAAACATGAAGTTTTACTGCGGACCACTATAAAAATGAAGTTTTACTGCGGACCACTATAAACATGAAGTTTTACTGCGGACCACTATAAACATGAAGTTTTACTGCGGACCACTATAAACATGAAGTTTTACTGCGGACCACTATGGACATGAAGTTTTACTGCGGACCACTATAAACATGAAGTTTTAATGCGGACCACTATAAACATGAAGTTTTACTGTGGACCACTATAAACATGAAGTTTTACTGCGGACCACTATAAACATGAAGTTTTACGGCGGACCACTATGAACATGAAGTTTTACTGCGGACCACTATGGACATGAAGTTTTACTGCGGACCACTATAAGCATGAAGTTTCACTGCGGACCACTATAAGCATGAAGTTTTACTGCGGACCACTATAAACATGAAGTTTTACTGCGGACCACTATAAACATGAAGTTTTACTGCGGACCACTATAAACCTGAAGTTTTACTGCGGACCACTTAAGAAATGAAGTTTTACTGCGGACCACTATGAACATGAAGTTTTACTGCGGACCACTATGAACATGAAGTTTTACTGCGGACCACTATAAACATGAAGTTTCACTGCGGACCACTATGGACATGAAGTTTTACTGCGGACCACTATGAACATGAAGTTTTACTGCGGACCACTATGAACATGAAGTTTTACTGCGGACCACTATAAGCATGAAGTTTTACTGCGGACCACTATAAGCATGAAGTTTTACTGCGGACCACTATGAACATGAAGTTTTACTGCGGACCACTATAAACATGAAGTTTTACTGCGGACCACTATAAACATGAAGTTTTACTGCGGACCACTATAAACATGAAGTTTTACTGCGGACCACTATAAACATGAAGTTTTACGGCGGACCACTATGAACATGAAGTTTTACTGCGGACCACTATAAACATGAAGTTTTACTGCGGACCACTATGAACATGAAGTTTTACTGCGGACCACTATAAGCATGAAGTTTTACTGCGGACCACTATAAACATGAAGTTTTACTGCGGACCACTATGAACATGAAGTTTTACTGCGGACCACTATGAACATGAAGTTTTACTGCGGACCACTATAAGCATGAAGTTTTACTGCGGACCACTATAAGCATGAAGTTTTACTGCGGACCACTATGAACATGAAGTTTTACTGCGGACCACTATAAACATGAAGTTTTACTGCGGACCACTATAAACATGAAGTTTTACTGCGGACCACTATAAACATGAAGTTTTACTGCGGACCACTATAAACATGAAGTTTCACTGCGGACCACTATGGACATGAAGTTTTACTGCGGACCACTATAAACATGAAGTTTTACTGCGGACCACTATAAACATGAAGTTTTACTGCGGACCACTATAAACATGAAGTTTTACTGCGGACCACTATAATCATGAAGTTTTACCGCGGACCACTATGAACATGAAGTTTTACTGCGGACCACTATGAACATGAAGTTTTACTGCGGACCACTATAAACCTGAAGTTTTACTGCGGACCACTATGAACATGAAGTTTTACTGCGGACCACTTAAGAAATGAAGTTTTACTGCGGACCACTATGAACATGAAGTTTTACTGCGGACCACTATAAACCTGAAGTTTTACTGCGGACCACTTGAGAAATGAAGTTTTACTGCGGACCACTATGAACATGAAGTTTTACTGCGGACCACTATAAACATGAAGTTTTACTGCGGACCACTATGAACATGAAGTTTTACTGCGGACCACTATGAACATGAAGTTTTACTGCGGACCACTATAAACCTGAAGTTTTACTGCGGACCACTTAAGAATTGAAGTTTTACTGCGGACCACTATGAACATGAAGTTTTACTGCGGACCACTATGAACATGAAGTTTTACTGCGGACCATTATAAACATGAAGTTTTACTGCGGACCACTATGAACATGAAGTTTTACGGCGGACCACTATGAACATGAAGTTTTACTGCGGACCACTATGGACATGAAGTTTTACTGCGGACCACTATAAGCATGAAGTTTCACTGCGGACCACTATAAGCATGAAGTTTTACTGCGGACCACTATAAACATGAAGTTTTACTGCGGACCACTAATAACATGAAGTTTTACTGCGGACCACTAATAACATGAAGTTTTACTGCGGACCACTAATAACATGAAGTTTTACTGCGGACCACTAATAACATGAAGTTTTACTGCGGACCACTAATAACATGAAGTTTTACTGCGGACCACTAATAACATGAAGTTTTACTGCGGACCACTATAAACATGAAGTTTTACTGCGGACCACTATAAACCTGAAGTTTTACTGCGGACCACTATAAACATGAAGTTTTACTGCGGACCACTATAAGCATGAAGTTTTACTGCGGACCACTATAAACATGAAGTTTTACTGCAGACCACTATGGACATGAAGTTTCACTGCGGACCACTATAAACATCAAGTATTACTGCGGACCACTATAAACATGAAGTTTTACTGCGGACCACTATGAAAATGAAGTTTTACTGCGGACCACTATAAGCATGAAGTTTTACTGCGGACCACTATAAACATGAAGTTTTACTGCGGACCACTATAAACATGAAGTTTTACTGCGGACCACTATGGACATGAAGTTTTACTGCGGACCACTATAAACATGAAGTTTCACTGCGGACCACTATAAGCATGAAGTTTTACTGCGGACCACTATAAACATGAAGTTTTACTGCGGACCACTATAAACATGAAGTTTTACTGCGGACCACTATAAACATGAAGTTTTACTGCGGACCACTATAAACATGAAGTTTTACTGCGAACCACTATAAACATGAAGTTTTACTGCGGACCACTATAAACATGAAGTTTTACTGCGGACCACTATAAACATGAAGTTTTACTGCGGACCACTATAAACATGAAGTTTTACTGCGGACCACTATAAACATGAAGTTTTACTGCGGACCACTATGGACATGAAGTTTTACTGCGGACCACTATAAACATGAAGTTTTACTGCGGACAACTATAAACATGAAGTTTTACTGCGGACCACTATAAACATGAAGTTTTACTGCGGACCACTATAAACATGAAGTTTTACGGCGGACCACTATGAACATGAAGTTTTACTGCGGACCACTATGGACATGAAGTTTTACTGCGGACCACTATAAGCATGAAGTTTCACTGCGGACCACTATAAGCATGAAGTTTTACTGCGGACCACTATAAACATGAAGTTTTACTGCGGACCACTATAAACATGAAGTTTTACTGCGGACCACTATAAACCTGAAGTTTTACTGCGGACCACTTAAGAAATGAAGTTTTACTGCGGACCACTATGAACATGAAGTTTTACTGCGGACCACTATGAACATGAAGTTTTACTGCGGACCACTATAAACATGAAGTTTTACTGCGGACCACTATGGACATGAAGTTTTACTGCGGACCACTATGAACATGAAGTTTTACTGCGGACCACTATGAACATGAAGTTTTACTGCGGACCACTATAAGCATGAAGTTTTACTGCGGACCACTATAAGCATGAAGTTTTACTGCGGACCACTATGAACATGAAGTTTTACTGCGGACCACTATAAACATGAAGTTTTACTGCGGACCACTTAAGAAATGAAGTTTTACTGCGGACCACTATGAACATGAAGTTTTACTGCGGACCACTATAAACATGAAGTTTTACTGCGGACCACTATGAACATGAAGTTTTACTGCGGACCACTATGAACATGAAGTTCTACTGCGGACCACTATAAACCTGAAGTTTTACTGCGGGCCACTATAAACATGAAGTTTTACTGCGGACCACTATAAACATGAAGTTTTACTGCGGACCACTATGAACATGAAGTTTTACTGCGGACCACTATGAACATGAAGTTTTACTGCGGACCACTATGAACATGGAGTTTTACTGCGGACCACTATGAACATGAAGTTTTACTGCGGACCACTATAAGCATGAAGTTTTACTGCGGACCACTATGAACATGAAGTTTTACTGCGGACCACTATAAACATGAAGTTTTACTGCGGACCACTATAAACATGAAGTTTTACTGCGGACCACTATGAACATGAAGTTTTACTGCGGACCACTATAAGCATGAAGTTTTACTGCGGACCACTACGAACATGAAGTTTTACTGCGGACCACTATAAACATGAAGTTTTACTGCGGACCACTATAAACATGAAGTTTTACTGCAGACCACTATGGACATGAAGTTTTACTGCGGACCACTATAAGCATGAAGTTTCACTGCGGACCACTATAAGCATGAAGTTTTACTGCGGACCACTATAAACATGAAGTTTTACTGCGGACCACTATAAACATGAAGTTTTACTGCAGACCACTATGGACATGAAGTTTTACTGCGGACCACTATAAGCATGAAGTTTTACTGCGGACCACTATAAACATGAAGTTTTACTGCGGACCACTATGAACATGAAGTTTTACTGCGGACCACTATAAACATGAAGTTTTACTGCGGACCACTTAAGAAATGAAGTTTTACTGCGGACCACTATGAACATGAAGTTTTACTGCGGGCCACTATAAACATGAAGTTTTACTGCGGACCACTATAAACATGAAGTTTTACTGCAGACCACTATGCACATGAAGTTTTACTGCGGACCACTATAAGCATGAAGTTTCACTGCGGACCACTATAAGCATGAAGTTTTACTGCGGACCACTATAAACATGAAGTTTTACTGCGGACCACTATAAGCAAGAAGTTTCACTGCGGACCACTATAAGCATGAAGTTTTACTGCGGACCACTATAAACATGAAGTTTTACTGCGGACCACTATGAACATGAAGTTTTACTGCGGACCACTATAAACATGAAGTTTTACTGCGGACCACTATAAGCATGAAGTTTTACTGCGGACCACTATGAACATGAAGTTTTACTGCGGACCACTATAAACATGAAGTTTTACTGCGGACCACTTAAGAAATGAAGTTTTACTGCGGACCACTATAAACATGAAGTTTTACTGCGGACCACTATGAACATGAAGTTTTACTGCGTACCACTAATAACATGAAGTTTTACTGCGGGCCACTATAAACATGAAGTTTTACTGCGGACCACTATAAACATGAAGTTTCACTGCGGACCACTATGAACATGAAGTTTTACTGCGGACCACTATAAACATGAAGTTTTACTGCGGACCACTATAAACATGAAGTTTTACTGCGGACCACTATAAACATGAAGTTTTACTGCGGACCACTATAAGCATGAAGTTTTACTGCGGACCACTATAAGCATGATGTTTTACTGCGGACCACTATAAACATGAAGTTTTACTGCGGACCACTATGGACATGAAGTTCTACTGCGGACCACTATAAGCATGAAGTTTTACTGCGGACCACTATAAACATGAAGTTTTACTGCGGACCACTATGGACATGAAGTTTTACTGCGGACCACTAATAACATGAAGTTTTACTGCGGACCACTAATAACATGAAGTTTTACTGCGGACCACTAATAACATGAAGTTTTACTGCGGACCACTAATAACATGAAGTTTTACTGCGGACCACTAATAACATGAAGTTTTACTGCGGACCACTAATAACATGAAGTTTTACTGCGGACCACTATAAACATGAAGTTTTACTGCGGACCACTATAAACCTGAAGTTTTACTGCGGACCACTATAAACATGAAGTTTTACTGCGGACCACTATAAGCATGAAGTTTTACTGCGGACCACTATAAACATGAAGTTTTACTGCAGACCACTATGGACATGAAGTTTCACTGCGTACCACTATAAACATCAAGTATTACTGCGGACCACTATAAACATGAAGTTTTACTGCGGACCACTATGAACATGAAGTTTTACTGCGGACCACTATAAGCATGAAGTTTTACTGCGGACCACTATAAACATGAAGTTTTACTGCGGACCACTATAAACATGAAGTTTTACTGCGGACCACTATAAACATGAAGTTTTACTGCGGACCACTATAAACATGAAGTTTTACTGCGGACCACTATGGACATGAAGTTTTACTGCGGACCACTATAAACATGAAGTTTCACTGCGGACCACTATAAGCATGAAGTTTCACTGCGGACCACTATAAACATGAAGTTTTACTGCGGACCACTATAAACATGAAGTTTTACTGCGGACCACTATAAACATGAAGTTTTACTGCGGACCACTATAAACATGAAGTTTTACTGCGGACCACTATAAACATGAAGTTTTACTGCGGACCACTATAAAAATGAAGTTTTACTGCGGACCACTATAAACATGAAGTTTTACTGCGGACCACTATAAACATGAAGTTTTACTGCGGACCACTATAAACATGAAGTTTTACTGCGGACCACTATGGACATGAAGTTTTACTGCGGACCACTATAAACATGAAGTTTTACTGCGGACCACTATAAACATGAAGTTTTACTGCGGACCACTATAAACATGAAGTTTTACTGCGGACCACTATAAACATGAAGTTTTACGGCGGACCACTATGAACATGAAGTTTTACTGCGGACCACTATGGACATGAAGTTTTACTGCGGACCACTATAAGCATGAAGTTTCACTGCGGACCACTATAAGCATGAAGTTTTACTGCGGACCACTATAAACATGAAGTTTTACTGCGGACCACTATAAACATGAAGTTTTACTGCGGACCACTATAAACCTGAAGTTTTACTGCGGACCACTTAAGAAATGAAGTTTTACTGCGGACCACTATGAACATGAAGTTTTACTGCGGACCACTATGAACATGAAGTTTTACTGCGGACCACTATAAACATGAAGTTTTACTGCGGACCACTATGGACATGAAGTTTTACTGCGGACCACTATGAACATGAAGTTTTACTGCGGACCACTATGAACATGAAGTTTTACTGCGGACCACTATAAGCATGAAGTTTTACTGCGGACCACTATAAGCATGAAGTTTTACTGCGGACCACTATGAACATGAAGTTTTACTGCGGACCACTATAAACATGAAGTTTTACTGCGGACCACTATAAACATGAAGTTTTACTGCGGACCACTATAAACATGAAGTTTTACTGCGGACCACTATAAACATGAAGTTTTACGGCGGACCACTATGAACATGAAGTTTTACTGCGGACCACTATAAACATGAAGTTTTACTGCGGACCACTATGAACATGAAGTTTTACTGCGGACCACTATAAGCATGAAGTTTTACTGCGGACCACTATAAACATGAAGTTTTACTGCGGACCACTATGAACATGAAGTTTTACTGCGGACCACTATGAACATGAAGTTTTACTGCGGACCACTATAAGCATGAAGTTTTACTGCGGACCACTATAAGCATGAAGTTTTACTGCGGACCACTATGAACATGAAGTTTTACTGCGGACCACTATAAACATGAAGTTTTACTGCGGACCACTATAAACATGAAGTTTTACTGCGGACCACTATAAACATGAAGTTTTACTGCGGACCACTATAAACATGAAGTTTTACTGCGGACCACTATGGACATGAAGTTTTACTGCGGACCACTATAAACATGAAGTTTTACTGCGGACCACTATAAACATGAAGTTTTACTGCGGACCACTATAAACATGAAGTTTTACTGCGGACCACTATAAACATGAAGTTTTACGGCGGACCACTATGAACATGAAGTTTTACTGCGGACCACTATGAACATGAAGTTTTACTGCGGACCACTATAAACCTGAAGTTTTACTGCGGACCACTATGAACATGAAGTTTTACTGCGGACCACTTAAGAAATGAAGTTTTACTGCGGACCACTATGAACATGAAGTTTTACTGCGGACCACTATAAACCTGAAGTTTTACTGCGGACCACTTAAGAAATGAAGTTTTACTGCGGACCACTATGAACATGAAGTTTTACTGCGGACCACTATAAACATGAAGTTTTACTGCGTACCACTATGAACATGAAGTTTTACTGCGGACCACTATGAACATGAAGTTTTACTGCGGACCACTATAAACCTGAAGTTTTACTGCGGACCACTTAAGAATTGAAGTTTTACTGCGGACCACTATGAACATGAAGTTTTACTGCGGACCACTATGAACATGAAGTTTTACTGCGGACCACTATGAACATGGAGTTTTACTGCGGACCACTATGAACATGAAGTTTTACTGCGGACCACTATAAGCATGAAGTTTTACTGCGGACCACTATGAACATGAAGTTTTACTGCGGACCACTATAAACATGAAGTTTTACTGCGGACCACTATAAACATGAAGTTTTACTGCGGACCACTATGAACATGAAGTTTTACTGCGGACCACTATAAGCATGAAGTTTTACTGCGGACCACTACGAACATGAAGTTTTACTGCGGACCACTATAAACATGAAGTTTTACTGCGGACCACTATAAACATGAAGTTTTACTGCAGACCACTATGGACATGAAGTTTTACTGCGGACCACTATAAGCATGAAGTTTCACTGCGGACCACTATAAGCATGAAGTTTTACTGCGGACCACTATAAACATGAAGTTTTACTGCGGACCACTATAAACATGAAGTTTTACTGCAGACCACTATGGACATGAAGTTTTACTGCGGACCACTATAAGCATGAAGTTTTACTGCGGACCACTATAAACATGAAGTTTTACTGCGGACCACTATGAACATGAAGTTTTACTGCGGACCACTATAAACATGAAGTTTTACTGCGGACCACTTAAGAAATGAAGTTTTACTGCGGACCACTATGAACATGAAGTTTTACTGCGGGCCACTATAAACATGAAGTTTTACTGCGGACCACTATAAACATGAAGTTTTACTGCAGACCACTATGCACATGAAGTTTTACTGCGGACCACTATAAGCATGAAGTTTCACTGCGGACCACTATAAGCATGAAGTTTTACTGCGGACCACTATAAACATGAAGTTTTACTGCGGACCACTATGGACATGAAGTTTTACTGCGGACCACTATGAACATGAAGTTTTACTGCGGACCACTATGAACATGAAGTTTTACTGCGGACCACTATAAGCATGAAGTTTTACTGCGGACCACTATAAGCATGAAGTTTTACTGCGGACCACTATGAACATGAAGTTTTACTGCGGACCACTATAAACATGAAGTTTTACTGCGGACCACTATAAACATGAAGTTTTACTGCGGACCACTATAAACATGAAGTTTTACTGCGGACCACTATAAACATGAAGTTTTACGGCGGACCACTATGAACATGAAGTTTTACTGCGGACCACTATAAACATGAAGTTTTACTGCGGACCACTATGAACATGAAGTTTTACTGCGGACCACTATAAGCATGAAGTTTTACTGCGGACCACTATAAACATGAAGTTTTACTGCGGACCACTATGAACATGAAGTTTTACTGCGGACCACTATGAACATGAAGTTTTACTGCGGACCACTATAAGCATGAAGTTTTACTGCGGACCACTATAAGCATGAAGTTTTACTGCGGACCACTATGAACATGAAGTTTTACTGCGGACCACTATAAACATGAAGTTTTACTGCGGACCACTATAAACATGAAGTTTTACTGCGGACCACTATAAACATGAAGTTTTACTGCGGACCACTATAAACATGAAGTTTTACTGCGGACCACTATGGACATGAAGTTTTACTGCGGACCACTATAAACATGAAGTTTTACTGCGGACCACTATAAACATGAAGTTTTACTGCGGACCACTATAAACATGAAGTTTTACTGCGGACCACTATAAACATGAAGTTTTACGGCGGACCACTATGAACATGAAGTTTTACTGCGGACCACTATGAACATGAAGTTTTACTGCGGACCACTATAAACCTGAAGTTTTACTGCGGACCACTATGAACATGAAGTTTTACTGCGGACCACTTAAGAAATGAAGTTTTACTGCGGACCACTATGAACATGAAGTTTTACTGCGGACCACTATAAACCTGAAGTTTTACTGCGGACCACTTAAGAAATGAAGTTTTACTGCGGACCACTATGAACATGAAGTTTTACTGCGGACCACTATAAACATGAAGTTTTACTGCGGACCACTATGAACATGAAGTTTTACTGCGGACCACTATGAACATGAAGTTTTACTGCGGACCACTATAAACCTGAAGTTTTACTGCGGACCACTTAAGAATTGAAGTTTTACTGCGGACCACTATGAACATGAAGTTTTACTGCGGACCACTATGAACATGAAGTTTTACTGCGGACCACTATGAACATGGAGTTTTACTGCGGACCACTATGAACATGAAGTTTTACTGCGGACCACTATAAGCATGAAGTTTTACTGCGGACCACTATGAACATGAAGTTTTACTGCGGACCACTATAAACATGAAGTTTTACTGCGGACCACTATAAACATGAAGTTTTACTGCGGACCACTATGAACATGAAGTTTTACTGCGGACCACTATAAGCATGAAGTTTTACTGCGGACCACTACGAACATGAAGTTTTACTGCGGACCACTATAAACATGAAGTTTTACTGCGGACCACTATAAACATGAAGTTTTACTGCAGACCACTATGGACATGAAGTTTTACTGCGGACCACTATAAGCATGAAGTTTCACTGCGGACCACTATAAGCATGAAGTTTTACTGCGGACCACTATAAACATGAAGTTTTACTGCGGACCACTATAAACATGAAGTTTTACTGCAGACCACTATGGACATGAAGTTTTACTGCGGACCACTATAAGCATGAAGTTTTACTGCGGACCACTATAAACATGAAGTTTTACTGCGGACCACTATGAACATGAAGTTTTACTGCGGACCACTATAAACATGAAGTTTTACTGCGGACCACTTAAGAAATGAAGTTTTACTGCGGACCACTATGAACATGAAGTTTTACTGCGGGCCACTATAAACATGAAGTTTTACTGCGGACCACTATAAACATGAAGTTTTACTGCAGACCACTATGCACATGAAGTTTTACTGCGGACCACTATAAGCATGAAGTTTCACTGCGGACCACTATAAGCATGAAGTTTTACTGCGGACCACTATAAACATGAAGTTTTACTGCGGACCACTATAAGCAAGAAGTTTCACTGCGGACCACTATAAGCATGAAGTTTTACTGCGGACCACTATAAACATGAAGTTTTACTGCGGACCACTATGAACATGAAGTTTTACTGCGGACCACTATAAACATGAAGTTTTACTGCGGACCACTATAAGCATGAAGTTTTACTGCGGACCACTATGAACATGAAGTTTTACTGCGGACCACTATAAACATGAAGTTTTACTGCGGACCACTTAAGAAATGAAGTTTTACTGCGGACCACTATAAACATGAAGTTTTACTGCGGACCACTATGAACATGAAGTTTTACTGCGTACCACTAATAACATGAAGTTTTACTGCGGGCCACTATAAACATGAAGTTTTACTGCGGACCACTATAAACATGAAGTTTCACTGCGGACCCTTTATGAACATGAAGTTTTACTGCGGACCACTATAAACATGAAGTTTTACTGCGGACCACTATAAACATGAAGTTTTACTGCGGACCACTATAAACATGAAGTTTTACTGCGGACCACTATAAGCATGAAGTTTTACTGCGGACCACTATAAGCATGATGTTTTACTGCGGACCACTATAAACATGAAGTTTTACTGCGGACCACTATGGACATGAAGTTCTACTGCGGACCACTATAAGCATGAAGTTTTACTGCGGACCACTATAAACATGAAGTTTTACTGCGGACCACTATGGACATGAAGTTTTACTGCGGACCACTATAAACATGAAGTTTTACTGCGGACCACTATAAACATGAAGTTTAACTGCGGACCACTATGAACATGAAGTTTTACTGCGGACCACTAATAACATGAAGTTTTACTGCGGACCACTAATAACATGAAGTTTTACTGCGGACCACTAATAACATGAAGTTTTACTGCGGACCACTAATAACATGAAGTTTTACTGCGGACCACTAATAACATGAAGTTTTACTGCGGACCACTAATAACATGAAGTTTTACTGCGGACCACTATAAACATGAAGTTTTACTGCGGACCACTATAAACCTGAAGTTTTACTGCGGACCACTATAAACATGAAGTTTTACTGCGGACCACTATAAGCATGAAGTTTTACTGCGGACCACTATAAACATGAAGTTTTACTGCAGACCACTATGGACATGAAGTTTCACTGCGTACCACTATAAACATCAAGTATTACTGCGGACCACTATAAACATGAAGTTTTACTGCGGACCACTATGAACATGAAGTTTTACTGCGGACCACTATAAGCATGAAGTTTTACTGCGGACCACTATGAACATGAAGTTTTACTGCGGACCACTATAAACATGAAGTTTTACTGCGGACCACTATAAACATGAAGTTTTACTGCGGACCACTATAAACATGAAGTTTTACTGCGGACCACTATGGACATGAAGTTTTACTGCGGACCACTATAAACATGAAGTTTCACTGCGGACCACTATAAGCATGAAGTTTCACTGCGGACCACTATAAACATGAAGTTTTACTGCGGACCACTATAAACATGAAGTTTTACTGCGGACCACTATAAACATGAAGTTTTACTGCGGACCACTATAAACATGAAGTTTTACTGCGGACCACTATAAACATGAAGTTTTACTGCGGACCACTATAAAAATGAAGTTTTACTGCGGACCACTATAAACATGAAGTTTTACTGCGGACCACTATAAACATGAAGTTTTACTGCGGACCACTATAAACATGAAGTTTTACTGCGGACCACTATGGACATGAAGTTTTACTGCGGACCACTATAAACATGAAGTTTTACTGCGGACCACTATAAACATGAAGTTTTACTGCGGACCACTATAAACATGAAGTTTTACTGCGGACCACTATAAACATGAAGTTTTACGGCGGACCACTATGAACATGAAGTTTTACTGCGGACCACTATGGACATGAAGTTTTACTGCGGACCACTATAAGCATGAAGTTTCACTGCGGACCACTATAAGCATGAAGTTTTACTGCGGACCACTATAAACATGAAGTTTTACTGCGGACCACTATAAACATGAAGTTTTACTGCGGACCACTATAAACCTGAAGTTTTACTGCGGACCACTTAAGAAATGAAGTTTTACTGCGGACCACTATGAACATGAAGTTTTACTGCGGACCACTATGAACATGAAGTTTTACTGCGGACCACTATAAACATGAAGTTTTACTGCGGACCACTATGGACATGAAGTTTTACTGCGGACCACTATGAACATGAAGTTTTACTGCGGACCACTATGAACATGAAGTTTTACTGCGGACCACTATAAGCATGAAGTTTTACTGCGGACCACTATAAGCATGAAGTTTTACTGCGGACCACTATGAACATGAAGTTTTACTGCGGACCACTATAAACATGAAGTTTTACTGCGGACCACTATAAACATGAAGTTTTACTGCGGACCACTATAAACATGAAGTTTTACTGCGGACCACTATAAACATGAAGTTTTACGGCGGACCACTATGAACATGAAGTTTTACTGCGGACCACTATAAACATGAAGTTTTACTGCGGACCACTATGAACATGAAGTTTTACTGCGGACCACTATAAGCATGAAGTTTTACTGCGGACCACTATAAACATGAAGTTTTACTGCGGACCACTATGAACATGAAGTTTTACTGCGGACCACTATGAACATGAAGTTTTACTGCGGACCACTATAAGCATGAAGTTTTACTGCGGACCACTATAAGCATGAAGTTTTACTGCGGACCACTATGAACATGAAGTTTTACTGCGGACCACTATAAACATGAAGTTTTACTGCGGACCACTATAAACATGAAGTTTTACTGCGGACCACTATAAACATGAAGTTTTACTGCGGACCACTATAAACATGAAGTTTTACTGCGGACCACTATGGACATGAAGTTTTACTGCGGACCACTATAAACATGAAGTTTTACTGCGGACCACTATAAACATGAAGTTTTACTGCGGACCACTATAAACATGAAGTTTTACTGCGGACCACTATAAACATGAAGTTTTACGGCGGACCACTATGAACATGAAGTTTTACTGCGGACCACTATGAACATGAAGTTTTACTGCGGACCACTATAAACCTGAAGTTTTACTGCGGACCACTATGAACATGAAGTTTTACTGCGGACCACTTAAGAAATGAAGTTTTACTGCGGACCACTATGAACATGAAGTTTTACTGCGGACCACTATAAACCTGAAGTTTTACTGCGGACCACTTAAGAAATGAAGTTTTACTGCGGACCACTATGAACATGAAGTTTTACTGCGGACCACTATAAACATGAAGTTTTACTGCGGACCACTATGAACATGAAGTTTTACTGCGGACCACTATGAACATGAAGTTTTACTGCGGACCACTATAAACCTGAAGTTTTACTGCGGACCACTTAAGAATTGAAGTTTTACTGCGGACCACTATGAACATGAAGTTTTACTGCGGACCACTATGAACATGAAGTTTTACTGCGGACCATTATAAACATGAAGTTTTACTGCGGACCACTATGAACATGAAGTTTTACGGCGGACCACTATGAACATGAAGTTTTACTGCGGACCACTATGGACATGAAGTTTTACTGCGGACCACTATAAGCATGAAGTTTCACTGCGGACCACTATAAGCATGAAGTTTTACTGCGGACCACTATAAACATGAAGTTTTACTGCGGACCACTAATAACATGAAGTTTTACTGCGGACCACTAATAACATGAAGTTTTACTGCGGACCACTAATAACATGAAGTTTTACTGCGGACCACTAATAACATGAAGTTTTACTGCGGACCACTAATAACATGAAGTTTTACTGCCGACCACTAATAACATGAAGTTTTACTGCGGACCACTATAAACATGAAGTTTTACTGCGGACCACTATAAACCTGAAGTTTTACTGCGGACCACTATAAACATGAAGTTTTACTGCGGACCACTATAAGCATGAAGTTTTACTGCGGACCACTATAAACATGAAGTTTTACTGCAGACCACTATGGACATGAAGTTTCACTGCGGACCACTATAAACATCAAGTATTACTGCGGACCACTATAAACATGAAGTTTTACTGCGGACCACTATGAACATGAAGTTTTACTGCGGACCACTATAAGCATGAAGTTTTACTGCGGACCACTATAAACATGAAGTTTTACTGCGGACCACTATAAACATGAAGTTTTACTGCGGACCACTATAAACATGAAGTTTTACTGCGGACCACTATAAACATGAAGTTTTACTGCGGACCACTATGGACATGAAGTTTTACTGCGGACCACTATAAACATGAAGTTTCACTGCGGACCACTATAAGCATGAAGTTTTACTGCGGACCACTATAAACATGAAGTTTTACTGCGGACCACTATAAACATGAAGTTTTACTGCGGACCACTATAAACATGAAGTTTTACTGCGGACCACTATAAACATGAAGTTTTACTGCGGACCACTATAAACATGAAGTTTTACTGCGGACCACTATAAACATGAAGTTTTACTGCGGACCACTATGAACATGAAGTTTTACTGCGGACCACTATAAACATGAAGTTTTACTGCGGACCACTATAAACATGAAGTTTTACTGCGGACCACTATGGACATGAAGTTTTACTGCGGACCACTATAAACATGAAGTTTTACTGCGGACAACTATAAACATGAAGTTTTACTGCGGACCACTATAAACATGAAGTTTTACTGCGGACCACTATAAGCATGAAGTTTTACGGCGGACCACTATGAACATGAAGTTTTACTGCGGACCACTATGGACATGAAGTTTTACTGCGGACCACTATAAGCATGAAGTTTCACTGCGGACCACTATAAGCATGAAGTTTTACTGCGGACCACTATAAACATGAAGTTTTACTGCGGACCACTATAAACATGAAGTTTTACTGCGGACCACTATAAACCTGAAGTTTTACTGCGGACCACTTAAGAAATGAAGTTTTACTGCGGACCACTATGAACATGAAGTTTTACTGCGGACCACTATGAACATGAAGTTTTACTGCGGACCACTATAAACATGAAGTTTTACTGCGGACCACTATGGACATGAAGTTTTACTGCGGACCACTATGAACATGAAGTTTTACTGCGGACCACTATGAACATGAAGTTTTACTGCGGACCACTATAAGCATGAAGTTTTACTGCGGACCACTATAAGCATGAAGTTTTACTGCGGACCACTATGAACATGAAGTTTTACTGCGGACCACTATAAACATGAAGTTTTACTGCGGACCACTTAAGAAATGAAGTTTTACTGCGGACCACTATGAACATGAAGTTTTACTGCGGACCACTATAAACATGAAGTTTTACTGCGGACCACTATGAACATGAAGTTTTACTTCGGACCACTATGAACATGAAGTTTTACTGCGGACCACTATAAACCTGAAGTTTTACTGCGGGCCACTATAAACATGAAGTTTTACTGCGGACCACTATAAACATGAAGTTTTACTGCGGATCACTATGAACATGAAGTTTTACTGCGGACCACTATGAACATGAAGTTTTACTGCGGACCACTATGAACATGAAGTTTTACTGCGGACCACTATGAACATGAAGTTTTACTGCGGACCACTATAAGCATGAAGTTTTACTGCGGACCACTATGAACATGAAGTTTTACTGCGGACCACTATAAACATGAAGTTTTACTGCGGACCACTATAAACATGAAGTTTTACTGCGGACCACTATGAACATGAAATTTTACTGCGGACCACTATAAGCATGAAGTTTTACTGCGGACCACTACGAACATGAAGTTTTACTGCGGACCACTATAAACATGAAGTTTTACTGCGGACCACTATAAACATGAAGTTTTACTGCAGACCACTATGGACATGAAGTTTTACTGCGGACCACTATAAGCATGAAGTTTCACTGCGGACCACTATAAGCATGAAGTTTTACTGCGGACCACTATAAACATGAAGTTTTACTGCGGAACACTATAAACATGAAGTTTTACTGCAGACCACTATGGACATGAAGTTTTACTGCGGACCACTATAAGCATGAAGTTTTACTGCGGACCACTATAAACATGAAGTTTTACTGCGGACCACTATGAACATGAAGTTTTACTGCGGACCACTATAAACATGAAGTTTTACTGCGGACCACTTAAGAAATGAAGTTTTACTGCGGACCACTATGAACATGAAGTTTTACTGCGGGCCACTATAAACATGAAGTTTTACTGCGGACCACTATAAACATGAAGTTTTACTGCAGACCACTATGGACATGAAGTTTTACTGCGGACCACTATAAGCATGAAGTTTCACTGCGGACCACTATAAGCATGAAGTTTTACTGCGGACCACTATAAACATGAAGTTTTACTGCGGACCACTATAAGCATGAAGTTTCACTGCGGACCACTATAAGCATGAAGTTTTACTGCGGACCACTATAAACATGAAGTTTTACTGCGGACCACTATGAACATGAAGTTTTACTGCGGACCACTATAAACATGAAGTTTTACTGCGGACCACTATAAGCATGAAGTTTTACTGCGGACCACTATGAACATGAAGTTTTACTGCGGACCACTATAAACATGAAGTTTTACTGCGGACCACTTAAGAAATGAAGTTTTACTGCGGACCACTATAAACATAAAGTTTTACTGCGGACCACTATGAACATGAAGTTTTACTGCGTACCACTAATAACATGAAGTTTTACTGCGGACCACTATAAGCATGAAGTTTCACTGCGGACCACTACGAACATGAAGTTTTACTGCGGGCCACTATAAACATGAAGTTTTACTGCGGACCACTATAAACATGAAGTTTCACTGCGGACCACTATAAACATGAAGTTTTACTGCGGACCACTATAAACATGAAGTTTTACTGCGGACCACTATAAACATGAAGTTTTACTGCGGACCACTATAAACATGAAGTTTTACTGCGGACGACTCTAAACATGAAGTTTTACTGCGGACCACTATAAGCATGAAGTTTTACTGCGGACCACTATAAACATGAAGTTTTACTGCGGACCACTATAAGCATGAAGTTTTACTGCGGACCACTATAAGCATGATGTTTTACTGCGGACCACTATAAACATGAAGTTTTACTGCGGACCACTATGGACATGAAGTTTTACTGCGGACCACTATAAGCATGAAGTTTTACTGCGGACCACTATAAACATGAAGTTTTACTGCGGACCACTATGGACATGAAGTTTTACTGCGGACCACTATAAACATGAAGTTTTACTGCGGACCACTATAAACATGAAGTTTCACTGCGGACCACTATAAACATGAAGTTTCACTGCGGACCACTATAAGCATGAAGTTTTACTGCGGACCACTATAAGCATGAAGTTTTACTGCGGACCACTATAAGCATGAAGTTTTACTGCGGACCATTATAAACATGAAGTTTCACTGCGGACCACTATGAACATGAAGTTATACTGCGGACCACTATAAACATGAAGTTTTACTGCGGACCACTATAAACATGAAGTTTTACTGCGGACCACTATGAACATGAAGTTTCACTGCGGACCACTATGAACATGAAGTTTTACTGCAGACCACTATGGACATGAAGTTTTACTGCGGACCACTATAAGCATGAAGTTTTACTGCGGACCACTATAAACATGAAGTTTTACTGCGGACCACTATGGACATGAAGTTTTACTGCGGACCACTATAAACATGAAGTTTTACTGCGGACCACTATAAACATGAAGTTTCACTGCGGACCACTATAAACATGAAGTTTTACTGCAGACCACTATGAACATGAAGTTTCACTGCGGACCACTATAAACATGAAGTTTTACTGCGGACCACTATAAACATGAAGTTTTACTGCGGACCACTATAAACATGAAGTTTTACTGCGGACCACTATAAGCATGAAGTTTTACTGCGGACCACTACGAACATGAAGTTTTACTGCGGGCCACTATAAACATGAAGTTTTACTGCGGACCACTATAAACATGAAGTTTTACTGCGGACCACTATAAGCATGAAGTTTTACTGCGGACCACTACGAACATGAAGTTTTACTGCGGGCCACTATAAACATGAAGTTTTACTGCGGACCACTATAAACATGAAGTTTCACTGCGGACCACTATGAACATGAAGTTTTACTGCGGACCACTATAAACATGAAGTTTTACTGCGGACCACTATAAACATGAAGTTTTACTGCGGACCACTATGAACATGAAGTTTCACTGCGGACCACTATAAACATGAAGTTTTACTGCAGACCACTATAGACATGAAGTTTTACTGCGGACCACTATAAACATGAAGTTTTACTGCGGACCACTATAAACATGAAGTTTTACTGCGGACCACTATGGACATGAAGTTCTACTGCGGACCACTATAAACATGAAGTTTTACTGCGGACCACTATAAACATGAAGTTTTACTGCAGACCACCATAGACATGAAGTTTTACTGCGGACCACTATAAACATGAAGTTTTACTGCGGACCACTATAAACATGAAGTTTCACTGCAGACCACTATAGACATGAAGTTTTACTGCGGACCACTATAAACATGAAGTTTTACTGCAGACCACTATAAACATGAAGTTTTACTGCAGACCACTATAGACATGAAGTTTTACTGCGGACCACTATAAACATGAAGTTTTACTGCGGACCACTATAAACATGAAGTTTTACTGCGGACCACTATGGACATGAAGTTTTACTGCGGACCACTGTAAACATGAAGATTTACTGCGAACCACTATAAACATGAAGTTTTACTGCGGACCACTATAGACATGAAGTTTTACTGCGGACCACTATAAACATGAAGTTTTACTGCGGACCACTATAAACATGAAGTTTCACTGCGGACCACTATGAACATGAAGTTTTACTGCGGACCACTATGAACATGAAGTTTTACTGCGGACCACTATAAACATGAAGTTTTACTGCGGACCACTACAAACATGAAGTTTTACTGCGGACCACTATAAACATGAAGTTTTACTGCGGACCACTATAAACATGAAGTTTTACTGCGGACCACTATAAACATGAAGTTTTACTGCGGACCAATATAGACATGAAGTTTTACTGCGGACCACTATAAACATGAAGTTTTACTGCGGACCACTATAAACATGAAGTTTTACTGCGGATCACTATGAACATGAAGTTTCACTGCGGACCACTATAAACATGAAGTTTTACTGCGGACCACTATGAACATGAAGTTTCACTGCGGACCACTATAAACATGAAGTTTTACTGCAGACCACTATGGACATGAAGTTTTACTGCGGACCACTATAAACATGAAGTTTTACTGCGGACCACTATAAACATGAAGTTTTACTGCGGACCACTATAAACATGAAGTTTCACTGCGGACCACTATAAACATGAAGTTTTACTGCGGACCACTATAAACATGAAGTTTTACTGCGGACCACTATAAACATGAAGTTTTACTGCGGACCACTATGAACATGAAGTTTTACTGCGGACCACTATAAACATGAAGTTTTACTGCGGACCACTATAAACATGAAGTTTTACTGCGGACCACTATGAACATGAAGTTTTACTGCGGACCACTATGAACATGAAGTTTCACTGCGGACCACTATAAGCATGAAGTTTTACTGCGGACCACTATGAACATGAAGTTTTACTGCGGACCACTATAAACATGAAGTATTACTGCGGACCACTATAAACATGAAGTTTTACTGCGGACCACTATAAACATGAAGTTTTACTGCGGACCACTATAAACATGAAGTTTTACTGCGGACCACTATGAACATGAAGTTTTACTGCGGACCACTATGAACATGAAGTTTTACTGCGGACCACTATAAACATGAAGTTTTACTGCGGACCACTATGAACATGAAGTTTCACTGCGGACCACTATAAACATGAAGTTTTACTGCAGACCACTATGGACATGAAGTTTTACTGCGGACCACTATAAACATGAAGTTTTACTGCGGACCACTATAAACATGAAGTTTTACTGCGGACCACTATGAACATGAAGTTTTACTGCGGACCACTATGAACATGAAGTTTTACTGCGGACTACTATAAACATGAAGTTTTACTGCGGACTACTATAAACATGAAGTTTTACTGCGGACCACTATGAACATGAAGTTTTACTGCGGACCACTATAAACATGAATTTTCACTGCGGACCACTATAAGCATGAAGTTTTACTGCGGACCACTATGAACATGAAGTTTTACTGCGGACCACTATAAACATGAAGTATTACTGCGGACCACTATGAACATGAAGTTTTACTGCGGACCACTATGAACATGAAGTTTTACTGCGGACCACTATGAACATGAAGTTTTACTGCGGACCACTATAAACATGAAGTTTTACTGCGGACCACTATGAACATGAAGTTTTACTGCGGACCACTATGAACATGAAGTTTTACTGCGGACCACTATAAACATGAAGTTTTACTGCGGACCACTATGAACATGAAGTTTTACTGCGGACCACTATAAACATGAAGTTTTACTGCGGACCACTATGAACATGAAGTTTTACTGCGGACCACTGTGAACATGAAGTTTTACTGCGGACCACTATAAACATGAAGTTTTACTGCGGACCACTATAAACATGAAGTTTTACTGCGGACCACTATGAACATGAAGTTTTACTGCGGACCACTATAAACATGAAGTTTTACTGCGGACCACTATGAACATGAAGTTTTACTGCGGACCACTATGAACATGAAGTTTTACTGCGGACCACTATAAACATGAAGTTTTACTGCGGACCACTATGAACATGAAGTTTTACTGCGGACCACTATAAACATGAAGTTTTACTGCGGACCACTATGAACATGAAGTTTTACTGCGGACCACTATGAACATGAAGTTTTACTGCGGACCACTATAAACATGTATTTTTACTGCGGACCACTATAAACATGAAGTTTTACTGCGGACCACTATAAACATGAAGTTTTACTGCGGACCACTATGAACATGAAGTTTTACTGCGGACCACTATAAACATGAAGTTTTACTGCGGACCACTATAAGCATGAAGTATTACTGCGGACCACTATAAACATGAAGTTTTACTGCGGACCACTATGAATATGAAGTTTTACTGCGGACCACTATAAACATGAAGTTTTACTGCGGACCACTATAAACATGAAGTTTTACTGCGGACCACTATGAACATGAAGTTTTACTGCGGACCACTATAAACATGAAGTTTTACTGCGGACCACTATAAGCATGAAGTATTACTGCGGACCACTATAAACATGAAGTTTTACTGCGGACCACTATGAACATGAAGTTTTACTGCGGACCACTATAAACATGAAGTTTTACTGCGGACCACTATGAACATGAAGTTTTACTGCGGACCACTATGAACATGAAGTTTTACTGCGGACCACTATGAACATGAAGTTTTACTGCGGACCACTATAAACATGAAGTTTTACTGCGGACCACTATAAACATGAAGTTTTACTGCGGACCACTATAAACATGAAGTTTTACTGCGGACCACTATGAACATGAAGTTTTACTGCGGACCACTATGAACATGAAGTTTTACTGCGGACCACTATAAACATGAAGTTTAACTGCGGACCACTATGAACATGAAGTTTCACTGCGGACCACTATAAACATGAAGTTTTACTGCGGACCACTATAAACATGAAGTTTTACTGCGGACCACTATGAACATGAAGTTTTACTGCGGACCACTATGAACATGAAGTTTTACTGCGGACCACTATAAACATGAAGTTTTACTGCAGACCACTATGGACATGAAGTTTTACTGCGGACCACTATAAACATGAAGTTTTACTGCGGACCACTATAAACATGAAGTATTACTGCGGACCACTATGAACATGAAGTTTTACTGCGGACCACTATAAACATGAAGTTTTACTGCGGACCACTATGAACATGAAGTTTTACTGCGGACCACTATGAACATGAAGTTTTACTGCGGACCACTATGAACATGAAGTTTTACTGCGGACCACTATAAACATGAAGTTTCACTGCGGACCACTATGGACATGAAGTTTTACTGCGGACCACTATAAACATGAAGTTTTACTGCGGACCACTATGGACATGAAGTTTTACTGCGGACCACTATGAACATGAAGTTTTACTGCGGACCACTATAAACATGAAGTATTACTGCGGACCACTATGAACATGAAGTTTTACTGCGGACCACTATGAACATGAAGTTTTACTGCGGACCACTATAAACATGAAGTTTTACTGCGGACCACTTAAGAAATGAAGTTTTACTGCGGACCACTATGAACATGAAGTTTTACTGCGGGCCACTATAAACATGAAGTTTTACTGCGGACCACTATAAACATGAAGTTTTACTGCAGACCACTATGGACATGAAGTTTTACTGCGGACCACTATAAGCATGAAGTTTCACTGCGGACCACTATAAGCATAAAGTTTTACTGCGGACCACTATAAACATGAAGTTTTACTGCGGACCACTATGAACATGAAGTTTTACTGCGGACCACTATAAACATGAAGTTTTACTGCGGACCACTATAAGCATGAAGTTTCACTGCGGACCACTATAAGCATGAAGTTTTACTGCGGACCACTATAAACATGAAGTTTTACTGCGGACCACTATAAACATGAAGTTTTACTGCGGACCACTATGAACATGAAGTTTTACTGCGTACCACTAATAACATGAAGTTTTACTGCGGACCACTATAAGCATGAAGTTCTACTGCGGACCACTATAAACATGAAGTTTTACTGCAGACCACTATGAACATGAAGTTTTACTGCGGACCACTATAAACATGAAGTTTTACTGCAGACCACTATGAACATGAAGTTTTACTGCGGACCACTATAAACATGAAGTTTTACTGCGGACCACTATAAACATGAAGTTTTACTGCGGACCACTATAAACATGAAGTTTTACTGCGGACCACTATAAACATGAAGTTTTAAGCGGACCACTATAAACATGAAGTTTTACTGCGGACCACTATGAACATGAAGTTTACTGCGGACCACTATGAACATGAAGTTTTACTGCGGACCACTATGAACATGAAGTTTCACTGCGGACCACTATAAACATGAAGTTTTACTGCGGACCACTATAAACATGAAGTTTCACTGCGGACCACTATGAACATGAAGTTTCACTGCGGACCACTATAAACATGAAGTTTTACTGCGGACCACTATAAACATCAAGTTTTACTGCGGACCACTATGAACATGAAGTTTTACTGCGGACCACTATAAACATGAAGTTTTACTGCGGACCACTATAAACATGAAGTTTCACTGCGGACCACTATGAACATGAAGTTTTACTGCGGACCACTATAAACATGGAGTTTCACTGCGGACCACTATAAACATGAAGTTTTACTGCGGACCACTATAAACATGAAGTTTTACTGCGGACCACTATGAACATGAAGTTTTACTGCGGACCACTATAAACATGAAGTTTCACTGCGGACCACTATGAACATGAAGTTTTACTGCGGACCACTATAAACATGAAGTTTTACTGCGGACCACTATAAACATGAAGTTTTACTGCGGACCACTATAAACATGAAGTTTTACTGCGGACCACTATAAACATGAAGTTTTACTGCGGACCACTATGAACATGAAGTTTTACTGCGGACCACTATAAACATGAAGTTTCACTGCGGACCACTATGAACATGAAGTTTCACTGCGGACCACTATAAACATGAAGTTTTACTGCGGACCACTATAAACATCAAGTTTTACTGCGGACCACTATGAACATGAAGTTTTACTGCGGACCACTATAAACATGAAGTTTCAATGCGGACCACTATAAACATGAAGTTTTACTGCGGACCACTATAAACATGAAGTTTTACTGCGGACCACTATAAACATGAAGTTTTACTGCGGACCACTATAAACATGAAGTTTTACTGCAGACCACTATGAACATGAAGTTTTACTGCGGACCACTATAAACATGAAGTTTTACTGCAGACCACTATGAACATGAAGTTTTACTGCGGACCACTATAAACATGAAGTTTTACTGCGGACCACTATAAACATGAAGTTTTACTGCGGACCACTATAAACATGAAGTTTTACTGCGGACCACTATAAACATGAAGTTTCACTGCGGACCACTATAAACATGAAGTTTTACTGCGGACCACTATAACCATGAAGTTTTACTGCGGACCACTATAAACATGAAGTTTTACTGCGGACCACTATAAACATGAAGTTTTACTGCGGACCACTATAAACATGAAGTTTTACTGCGGACCACTATGAACATGAAGTTTTACTGCGGACCACTATAAACATGAAGTTTCACTGCGGACCACTATGAACATGAAGTTTCACTGCGGACCACTATAAACATGAAGTTTTACTGCGGACCACTATAAACATCAAGTTTTACTGCGGACCACTATGAACATGAAGTTTTACTGCGGACCACTATAAACATGAAGTTTTACTGCGGACCACTATGAACATGAAGTTTTACTGCATACCACTAATAACATGAAGTTTTACTGCGGACCACTATAAGCATGAAGTTCTACTGCGGACCACTATAAACATGAAGTTTTACTGCAGACCACTATGAACATGAAGTTTTACTGCGGACCACTATAAACATGAAGTTTTACTGCAGACCACTATGAACATGAGGTTTTACTGCGGACCACTATAAACATGAAGTTTTACTGCGGACCACTATAAACATGAAGTTTTACTGCGGACCACTATAAACATGAAGTTTTACTGCGGACCACTATAAACATGAAGTTTCACTGCGGACCACTATAAACATGAAGTTTTACTGCGGACCACTATAAACATGAAGTTTTACTGCGGACCACTATAAACATGAAGTTTTACTGCGGACCACTATAAACATGAAGTTTTACTGCGGACCACTATAAACATGAAGTTTCACTGCGGACCACTATAAACATGAAGTTTTACTGCGGACCATTATAAACATGAAGTTTCACTGCGGACCACTATGAACATGAAGTTTCACTGCGGACCACTATAAACATGAAGTTTTACTGCGGACCACTATAAACATCAAGTTTTACTGCGGACCACTATGAACATGAAGTTTTACTGCGGACCACTATAAACATGAAGTTTCACTGCGGACCACTATAAACATGAAGTTTTACTGCGGACCACTATAAACATGAAGTTTTACTGCGGACCACTATAAACATGAAGTTTCACTGCGGACCACTATAAACATGAAGTTTTACTGCGGACCACTATAAACATGAAGTTTTACTGCGGACCACTATAAACATGAAGTTTGACTGCGGACCACTATAAACATGAAGTTTCACTGCAGACCAATATAAACATGAAGTTTCACTGCGGACCACTATAAACATGAAGTTTTACTGCGGACCACTATAAACATGAAGTTTTACTGCGGACCACTATAAACATGAAGTTTCACTGCGGACCACTATGAACATGAAGTTTTACTGCGGACCACTATAAACATGAAGTTTTACTGCGGACCACTATAAACATGAAGTTTCACTGCGGACCACTATAAACATGAAGTTTTACTGCGGACCACTATAAACATGAAGTTTCACTGCGGACCACTATAAACATGAAGTTTACTGCGGACCACTATGAACATGAAGTTTCACTGCGGACCACTATTAACATGAAGTTTCACTGCGGACCACTATTAACATGAAGTTTTACTGCGGACCACTATTAACATGAAGTTTTACTGCGGACCACTATAAACATGAAGTTTTACTGCGGACCACTATGAACATGAAGTTTTACTGCGGACCACTATGAACATGAAGTTTTACTGCGGACCACTATAAACATGAAGTTTTACTGCAGACCACTATGAACATGAAGTTTTACTGCGGACCACTATAAACATGAAGTTTTACTGCGGACCACTATGAACTTGAAGTTTTACTGCGGACCACTATGAACATGAAGTTTTACTGCGGACCACTATAAACATGAAGTTTCACTGCGGACCACTATAAACATGAAGTTTTACTGCGGACCACTATAAACATGAAGTTTTACTGCGGACCACTATAAACATGAAGTTTCACTGCGGACCACTATAAACATGAAGTTTTACTGCGGACCACTATGAACATGAAGTTTACTGCGGACCACTTTGAACATGAAGTTTTACTGCGGACCACTATGAACATGAAGTTTCACTGCGGACCACTATAAACATGAAGTTTTACTGCGGACCACTATAAACATGAAGTTTCACTGCGGACCACTATAAACATGAAGTTTTACTGCGGACCACTATAAACATGAAGTTTCACTGCGGACCACTATAAACATGAAGTTTTACTGCGGACCACTATGAACATGAAGTTTACTGCGGACCACTATGAACATGAAGTTTTACTGCGGACCACTATGAACATGAAGTTTCACTGCGGACCACTATGAACATGAAGTTTTACTGCGGACCACTATAAACATGAAGTTTTACTGCGGACCACTATAAACATGAAGTATTACTGCGGACCACTACAAACATGAAGTTTTACTGCGGACCACTATAAACATGAAGTTTTACTGCGGACCACTATAAACATGAAGTTTTACTGCGGACCACTATGAACATGAAGTTTTACTGCGGACCACTAAAAACATGAAGTTTTACTGCGGACCACTATGAACATGAAGTTTTACTGCGGACCACTATGAACATGAAGTTTTACTGCGGACCACTATGAACATGAAGTTTTACTGCGGACCACTATAAACATGAAGTTTCACTGCGGACCACTATGAACATGAAGTTTTACTGCGGACCACTATAAACATGAAGTTTTACTGCGGACCACTATAAACATGAAGTATTACTGCGGACCACTACAAACATGAAGTTTTACTGCGGACCACTATAAACATGAAGTTTTACTGCGGACCACTATAAACATGAAGTTTTACTGCGGACCACTATGAACATGAAGTTTTACTGCGGACCACTATAAACATGAAGTTTTACTGCGGACCACTATGAACATGAAGTTTTACTGCGGACCACTATAAACATGAAGTTTTACTGCGGACCACTATGAACTTGAAGTTTTACTGCGGACCACTATGAACATGAAGTTTTACTGCGGACCACTATAAACATGAAGTTTCACTGCGGACCACTATAAACATGAAGTTTTACTGCGGACCACTATAAACATGAAGTTTTACTGCGGACCACTATAAACATGAAGTTTCACTGCGGACCACTATAAACATGAAGTTTTACTGCGGACCACTATGAACATGAAGTTCACTGCGGACCACTATGAACATGAAGTTTTACTGCGGACCACTATGAACATGAAGTTTCACTGCGGACCACTATAAACATGAAGTTTTACTGCGGACCACTATAAACATGAAGTTTCACTGCGGACCACTATGAACATGAAGTTTTACTGCGGACCACTATGAACATGAAGTTTTACTGCGGACCACTATGAACATGAAGTTTTACTGCGGACCACTATAAACATGAAGTTTTACTGCGGACCACTATAAACATGAAGTATCACTGCGGACCACTATGAACATGAAGTTTTACTGCGGACCACTATGAACATGAAGTTTTACTGCGGACCACTATGAACATGAAGTTTTACTGCGGACCACTATGAACATGAAGTTTTACTGCGGACCACTATAAACATGAAGTTTTACTGCAGACCACTATGAACATGAAGTTTTACTGCGGACCACTATGAACATGAAGTTTTACTGCGGACCACTATGAACAAGAAGTTTTACTGCGGACCACTATGAACAAGAAGTTTTACTGCGGACCACTATGAACAAGAAGTTTTACTGCGGACCACTATGAACATGAAGTTTTACTGCGGACCACTATAAACATGAAGTTTCACTGCGGACCACTATAAACATGAAGTTTTACTGCGGACCACTATAAACATGAAGTTTAACTGCGGACCACTATAAACATGAAGTTTCACTGCGGACCACTATAAACATGAAGTTTTACTGCGGACCACTATAAACATGAAGTTTTACTGCGGACCACTATAAACATGAAGTTTTACTGCGGACCACTATAAACATGAAGTTTAACTGCGGACCACTATAAACATGAAGTATTACTGCGGACCACTATGAACATGAAGTTTTACTGCGGACCACTATGAACATGAAGTTTTACTGCGGACCACTATAAACATGAAGTTTTACTGCGGACCACTATGAACATGAAGTTTTACTGCGGACCACTATGAACATGAAGTTTCACTGCGGACCACTATAAACATGAAGTTTTACTGCGGACCACTATAAACATGAAGTTTAACTGCGGACCACTATAAACATGAAGTTTTACTGCAGACCACTATGAACATGAAGTTTTACTTCGGACCACTATAAACATGAAGTTTTACTGCGGACCACTATGAACATGAAGTTTTACTGCGGACCACTATGAACATGAAGTTTTACTGCGGACCACTATGAACAAGAAGTTTTACTGCGGACCACTATGAACAAGAAGTTTTACTGCGGACCACTATGAACAAGAAGTTTTACTGCGGACCACTATGAACATGAAGTTTTACTGCGGACCACTATAAACATGAAGTTTCACTGCGGACCACTATAAACATGAAGTTTTACTGCGGACCACTATAAACATGAAGTTTCACTGCGGACCACTATGAACATGAAGTTTACTGCGGACCACTATGAACATGAAGTTTTACTGCGGACCACTATGAACATGAAGTTTTACTGCGGACCACTATAAACATGAAGTTTTACTGCAGACCACTATGAACATGAAGTTTTACTGCGGACCACTATAAACATGAAGTTTTACTGCGGACCACTATGAACTTGAAGTTTTACTGCGGACCACTATGAACATGAAGTTTTACTGCGGACCACTATAAACATGAAGTTTCACTGCGGACCACTATAAACATGAAGTTTTACTGCGGACCACTATGAACATGAAGTTTCACTGCGGACCACTATAAACATGAAGTTTTACTGCGGACCACTATAAACATGAAGTTTCACTGCGGACCACTATAAACATGAAGTTTCACTGCGGACCACTATGAACATGAAGTTTTACTGCGGACCACTATAAACATGAAGTTATACTGCGGACCACTATAAACATGAAGTTTTACTGCGGACCACTATAAACATGAAGTTTCACTGCGGACCACTATAAACATGAAGTTTTACTGCGGACCACTATGAACATGAAGTTTTACTGCGGACCACTATGAACATGAAGTTTCACTGCGGACCACTATAAACATGAAGTTTTACTGCGGACCACTATAAACATGAAGTTTCACTGCGGACCACTATGAACATGAAGTTTCACTGCGGACCACTATGAACATGAAGTTTTACTGCGGACCACTATAAACATGAAGTTTTACTGCGGACCACTATAAATATGAAGTTTTACTGCGGACCACTATAAACATGAAGTTTTACTGCGGACCACTATAAACATGAAGTTTTACTGCGGACCACTATAAACATGAAGTTATACTGCGGACCACTATAAACATGAAGTTTTACTGCGGACCACTATAAACATGAAGTTTCACTGCGGACCACTATAAACATGAAGTTTTACTGCGGACCACTATGAACATGAAGTTTTACTGCGGACCACTATGAACATGAAGTTTTACTGCGGACCACTATGAACATGAAGTTTCACTGCGGACCACTATAAACATGAAGTTTTACTGCGGACCACTATAAACATGAAGTTTCACTGCGGACCACTATGAACATGAAGTTTCACTGCGGACCACTATGAACATGAAGTTTTACTGCGGACCACTATGAACATGAAGTTTCACTGCGGACCACTATAAACATGAAGTTTTACTGCGGACCACTATAAACATGAAGTTTCACTGCGGACCACTATAAACATGAAGTTTCACTGCGGACCACTATGAACATGAAGTTTTACTGCGGACCACTATAAACATGAAGTTATACTGCGGACCACTATAAACATGAAGTTTTACTGCGGACCACTATAAACATGAAGTTTCACTGCGGACCACTATAAACATGAAGTTTTACTGCGGACCACTATGAACATGAAGTTTTACTGAGGACCACTATGAACATGAAGTTTCACTGCGGACCACTATAAACATGAAGTTTTACTGCGGACCACTATAAACATGAAGTTTCACTGCGGACCACTATAAACATGAAGTTTTACTGCGGACCACTATAAACATGAAGTTTCACTGCGGACCACTATGAACATGAAGTTTACTGCGGACCACTATGAACATGAAGTTTCACTGCGGACCACTATGAACATGAAGTTTCACTGCGGACCACTATAAACATGAAGTTTTACTGCAGACCACTATAAACATGAAGTTTTACTGCGGACCACCATGAACATGAAGTTTACTGCGGACCACTATGAACATGAAGTTTTACTGCGGACCACTATGAACATGAAGTTTCACTGCGGACCACTATAAACATGAAGTTTTACTGCGGACCACTATAAACATGAAGTTTCACTGCGGACCACTATAAACATGAAGTTTTACTGCGGACCACTATAAACATGAAGTTTCACTGCGGACCACTATAAACATGAAGTTTCACTGCGGACCACTATAAACATGAAGTTTTACTACGGACCACTATAAACATGAAGTTTAACTGCGGACCACTATAAGCATGAAGTTTTACTGCGGACCACTATGAACATGAAGTTTAACTGCGGACCACTATAAACATGAAGTTTCACTGCGGACCACCATAAACATGAAGTTTTACTACGGACCACTATAAACATGAAGTTTAACTGCGGACCACTATAAGCATGAAGTTTTACTGCGGACCACTATGAACATGAAGTTTAACTGCGGACCACTATAAGCATGAAGTTTTACTGCGGACCACTATAAACATGAAGTTTCACTGCGGACCACTATGAACATGAAGTTTAACTGCGGACCACTATAAGCATGAAGTTTTACTGCGGACCACTATAAACATGAAGTTTCACTGCGGACCACTATGAACATGAAGTTTAACTGCGGACCACTATAAGCATGAAGTTTTACTGCGGACCACTATGAACATGAAGTTTAACTGCGGACCACTATAAGCATGAAGTTTCACTGCGGACCACTATAAACATGAAGTTTTACTGCAGACCACTATAAACATGAAGTTTTACTGCGGACCACTATGAACATGAAGTTTACTGCGGACCACTATGAACATGAAGTTTTACTGCGGACCACTATGAACATGAAGTTTCACTGCGGACCACTATAAACATGAAGTTTTACTGCGGACCACTATAAACATGAAGTTTCACTGCGGACCACTATAAACATGAAGTTTTACTGCGGACCACTATAAACATGAAGTTTCACTGCGGACCACTATAAACATGAAGTTTCACTGCGGACCACTATAAACATGAAGTTTTACTACGGACCACTATAAACATGAAGTTTAACTGCGGACCACTATAAGCATGAAGTTTTACTGCGGACCACTATGAACATGAAGTTTTACTGCGGACCACTATAAACATGAAGTTTTACTGCGGACCACTATAAACATGAAGTTTTACTGCGGACCACTATAATCATGAAGTTTCACTGCGGACCACTATAAACATGAAGTTTTACTGCGGACCACTATAAACATGAAGTTTCACTGCGGACCACTATGAACATGAAGTTTTACTGCGGACCACTATAAACATGAAGTTTTACTGCGGACCACTATAAACATGAAGTTTTACTGCGGACCACTATGAACATGAAGTTTTACTGCGGACCACTATAAACATGAAGTTTCACTGCGGACCACTATAAACATGAAGTTTTACTGCGGACCACTATGAACATGAAGTTTTACTGCGTACCACTAATAACATGAAGTTTTCTTGCGGACCACTATAAGCATGAAGTTTTACTGCGGACCACTACGAACATGAAGTTTTACTGCGGGCCACTATAAACATGAAGTTTTACTGCAGACCACTATGGACATGAAGTTTTACTGCGGACCACTATAAGCATGAAGTTTCACTGCGGACCACTATGAACATGAAGTTTAACTGCGGACCACTATGAACATGAAGTTTTACTGCGGACCACTATGAACATGAAGTTTTACTGCGGACCACTATGAACATGAAGTTTTACTGCGGACCACCATAAACATGAAGTTTCACTGCGGACCACTATAAACATGAAGTTTTACTGCGGACCACTATGAACATGAAGTATTACTGTGGACCACTATAAACATGAAGTTTTACTGCGGACCACTATAAACATGAAGTTTTACTGCGGACCACTATAAACATGAAGTTCCACTGCGGACCACTATAAACATGAAGTTTCACTGCGGACCACTATAAACATGAAGTTTAACTGCGGACCACTATGAACATGAAGTTTTACTGCGGACCACTATGAACATGAAGTTTTACTGCAGACCACTATGGACATGAAGTATTACTGCGGACCACTATGAACATGAAGTTTTACTGCGGACCACTATGGACATGAAGTTTTACCGCGGACTACTATGAACATGAAGTTTTACTGCGGACCACTATAAACATGAAGTTTTACTGCGGACCACTATAAACATGAAGTTTTACTGCAGACCACTATGGACATCAAGTTTTACTGCGGACCACTATAAACATGAAGTTTTACTGCGGACCACCATAAACATGAAGTTTCACTGCGGACCACTATAAACATGAAGTTTTACTGCGGACCACTATGAACATGAAGTATTACTGTGGACCACTATAAACATGAAGTTTTACTGCGGACCACTATAAACATGAAGTTTTACTGCGGACCACCATAAACATGAAGTTTCACTGCGGACCACTATAAACATGAAGTTTTACTGCGGACCACTATGAACATGAAGTATTACTGTGGACCACTATAAACATGAAGTTTTACTGCGGACCACTATAAACATGAAGTTTTACTGCGGACCACCATAAACATGAAGTTTCACTGCGGACCACTATAAACATGAAGTTTTACTGCGGACCACTATGAACATGAAGTATTACTGTGGACCACTATAAACATGAAGTTTTACTGCGGACCACTATAAACATGAAGTTTTACTGCGGACCACTATAAACATGAAGTTTTACTGCGGACCACTATGAACATGAAGTTTTACTGCGGACCACTATAAACATGAAGTTTTACGGCGGACCACTATAAACATGAAGTATTACTGCGGACCACTATGAACATGAAGTTTTACTGCAGACCACTATAAACATCAAGTATTACTGCGGACCACTATAAACATGAAGTTTTACTGCGGACCACTATGAACATGAAGTTTTACTGCGGACCACTATGAACATGAAGTTTTACTGCGGACCACTATAAACATGAAGTTTTACTGCGGACCACTATAAACATGAAGTTTTACTGCGGACCACTATGAACATGAAGTTTTACTGCAGACCACTATAAACATCAAGTATTACTGCGGACCACTATAAACATGAAGTTTTACGGCGGACCACTATAAACATGAAGTATTACTGCGGACCACTATAAACATGAAGTATTACTGCGGACCACTATAAACATGAAGTATTACTGCGGACCACTATGAACATGAAGTTTTACTGCAGACCACTATAAACATCAAGTATTACTGCGGACCACTATAAACATCAAGTATTACTGCGGACTACTATAAACATGAAGTTTTACTGCGGACCACTATGAACATGAAGTTTTACTGCGGACCACTATGAACATGAAGTTTTACTGCGGACCACTATAAACATGAAGTTTTACTGCGGACCACTATAAACATGAAGTTTTACTGCGGACCACTATGAACATGAAGTTTTACTGCAGACCACTATAAACATCAAGTATTACTGCGGTCCACTATAAACATGAAGTTTTACTGCGGACCACTATAAACATGAAGTTTTACTGCGGACCACTATAAACATGAAGTATTACTGCGGACCACTATGAACATGAAGTTTTACTGCAGACCACTATAAACATCAAGTATTACTGCGGACCACTATAAACATCAAGTATTACTGCGGACTACTATAAACATGAAGTTTTACTGCGGACCACTATAAACATGAAGTTTTACTGCGGACCACTATAAACATCAAGTATTACTGCGGACCACTATAAACATGAAGTTTTACGGCGGACCACTATAAACATGAAGTATTACTGCGGACCACTATGAACATGAAGTTTTACTGCAGACCACTATAAACATCAAGTATTACTGCGGACCACTATAAACATCAAGTATTACTGCGGACTACTATAAACATGAAGTTTTACTGCGGACCACTATAAACATGAAGTATTACTGCGGACCACTATAAACATGAAGTTTTACTGCGGACCACTATAAACATGAAGTTTTACTGCGGACCACTATGGACATGAAGTTTTACTGCGGACCACTATAAACATGAAGTTTTACTGCGGACCACTATAAACATGAAGTTTTACTGCGGACCACTATAAACATGAAGTTTTACTGCAGACCACTATAAACATCAAGTATTACTGCAGACCACTATAAACATGAAGTTTTACGGCGGACCACTATAAACATGAAGTATTACTGCGGACCACTATGAACATGAAGTTTTACTGCAGACCACTATAAACATGAAGTTTTACTGCGGACCACTATAAACATGAAGTTTTACTGCGGACCACTATAAACATGAAGTTTTACTGCGGACCACTATGAACATGAAGTTTTACTGCGGACCACTATGAACATGAAGTTTTACTGCGGACCACTATAAACATGAAGTTTTACTGCGGACCACTATAAACATGAAGTTTTACTGCGGACCACTATAAACATGAAGTTTTACGGCGGACCACTATAAACATGAAGTATTACTGCGGACCACTATGAACATGAAGTTATACTGCAGACCACTATAAACATCAAGTATTACTGCGGACCACTATAAACATGAAGTTTTACGGCGGACCACTATAAACATGAAGTATTACTGCGGACCACTATGAACATGAAGTTTTACTGCGGACCACTATAAACATGAAGTTTTACTGCGGACCACTATGAACATGAAGTTTTACTGCGGACCACTATGAACATGAAGTTTTACTGCGGACCACTATAAACATGAAGTTTTACTGCGGACCACTATAAACATGAAGTATTACTGCGGACCACTATAAACATGAAGTTTTACTGCGGACCACTATGAACATGAAGTTTTACTGCGGACCACTATAAACATGAAGTTTTACTGCGGACCACTATAAACATGAAGTTTTACTGCGGACCACTATAAACATGAAGTTTTACTGCGGACCACTATGAACATGAAGTTTCACTGCGGACCACTATAAACATGAAGTTTTACTGCGGACCACTATAAACATGAAGTTTTACTGCGGACCACCATAGACATGAAGTTTTACTGCGGACCACTATGAACATGAAGTTTCACTGCGGACCACTATGAACATGAAGTTTTACTGCGGACCACTATAAACATGAAGTTTTACTGCGGACCACTATAAACATGAAGTTTTACTGCGGACCACTATAAACATGAAGTATTACTGCGGACAACTATAAACATGAAGTTTTACTGCGGACCACTATGAACATGAAGTTTTACTGCGGACCACTATGAACATGAAGTTTTACTGCGGACCACTATAAACATGAAGTTTTACTGCGGACCACTATGAACATGAAGTATTACTGCGGACCACTATAAGCATGAAGTTTTACTGCGGACCACTATGAACATGAAGTTTTACTGCGGACCACTATAAACATGAAGTTTTACTGCGGACCACTATAAACATGAAGTTTTACTGCGGACCACTATAAACATGAAGTTTTACTGCGGACCACTATGAACATGAAGTTTTACTGCGGACCACTATGAACATGAAGTTTTACTGCGGACCACTATAAACATGAAGTTTCACTGCGGACCACTATAAACATGAAGTTTTACTGCGGACCACTATGAACATGAAGTATTACTGCGGACCACTATAAGCATGAAGTTTTACTGCGGACCACTATGAACATGAAGTTTTACTGCGGACCACTATAAACATGAAGTTTTACTGCGGACCACTATGAACATGAAGTTTTACTGCGGACCACTATGAACATGAAGTTTTACTGCGGACCACTATAAGCATGAAGTTTTACTGCGGACCACTATAAACATGAAGTTTTACTGCGGACCACTATAAACATGAAGTATTACTGCGGACCACTATAAACATGAAGTTTTACTGCGGACCACTATGAACATGAAGTTTTACTGCGGACCACTATGAACATGAAGTTTTACTGCGGACCACTATAAACATGAAGTTTTACTGCGGACCACTATAAACATGAAGTTTTACTGCGGACCACTATAAACATGAAGTTTTACTGCGGACCACTATGAACATGAAGTTTTACTGCGGACCACTATAAACATGAAGTTTTACTGCAGAACACTAATAACATGAAGTTTTACTGCGGACCACTATAAACATGAAGTTTTACTGCGGACCACTATAAACATGAAGTTTTACTGCGGACCACTATGAACATGAAGTTTTACTGCGGACCACTATAAACATGAAGTTTTACTGCGGACCACTATGAACATGAAGTTTCACTGCGGACCACTATAAACATGAAGTTTTACTGCGTACCACTATAAACATGAAGTTTTACTGCGGACCACTATAAACATGAAGTTTTACTGCGGACCACTATGAACATGAAGTTTTACTGCGGACCACAATGGACATGAAGTTTTACTGCAGACCACTATGAACATGAAGTTTTACTGCGGACCACTATGAACATGAAGTTTAACTGCGGACCACTATGGACATGAAGTTTTACTGCAGACCACTATGAACATGAAGTTTAACTGCGGACCACTATGAACATGAAGTTTAACTGCGGACCACTATGAACATGAAGTTTTACTGCGGACCACTATGAACATGAAGTTTAACTGCGGACCACTATGAACATGAAGTTTTACTGCGGACCACTATGAACATGAAGTTTTACTGCGGACCACTATGAACATGAAGTTTTACTGCGGACCACTATGAACATGAAGTTTTACTGCGGACCACTATAAACATGAAGTTTCACTGCGGACCACTATGAACATGAAGTTTAACTGCGGACCACTATGAACATGAAGTTTTACTGCGGACCACTATGAACATGAAGTTTTACTGCAGACCACTATGGACATGAAGTATTACTGCGGACCACTATGAACATGAAGTTTAACTGCGGACCACTATGAACATGAAGTTTTACTGCGGACCACTATGGACATGAAGTTTTACTGCAGACCACTATGAACATGAAGTTTTACTGCGGACCACTATGAACATGAAGTTTAACTGCGGACCACTATGAACATGAAGTTTAACTGCGGACCACTATGAACATGAAGTTTTACTTCGGACCACTATAAACATGAAGTTTTACTGCGGACCACTATGAACATGAAGTTTTACTGCGGACCACTATGGACATGAAGTTTTACTGCAGACCACTATGAACATGAAGTTTTACTGCGGACCACTATGAACATGAAGTTTAACTGCGGACCACTATGAACATGAAGTTTAACTGCGGACCACTATGAACATGAAGTTTTACTGCGGACCACTATGAACATGAAGTTTTACTGCGGACCACTATGAACATGAAGTTTTACTGCGGACCACTATAAACATGAAGTTTCACTGCGGACCACTATGAACATGAAGTTTAACTGCGGACCACTATGAACATGAAGTTTTACTGCGGACCACTATGAACATGAAGTTTTACTGCAGACCACTATGGACATGAAGTATTACTGCGGACCACTATGAACATGAAGTTTAACTGCGGACCACTATGAACATGAAGTTTTACTGCGGACCACTATGGACATGAAGTTTTACTGCAGACCACTATGAACATGAAGTTTTACTGCGGACCACTATGAACATGAAGTTTAACTGCGGACCACTATGGACATGAAGTTTTACTGCAGACCACTATGAACATGAAGTTTTACTGCGGACCACTATAAACATGAAGTTTTACTGCGGACCACTATGAACATGAAGTTTTACTGCGGACCACTATAAACATGAAGTATTACTGCGGACCACTATGAACATGAAGTTTAACTGCGGACCACTATAGACATGAAGTTTTACTGCGGACCACTATGAACATGAAGTTTTACTGCGGACCACTATAAACATGAAGTTTTACTGCGGACCACTATAAACATGAAGTATTACTGCGGACCACTATAAACATGAAGTTTTACTGCGGACCACTATGAACATGAAGTTTTACTGCGGACCACTATAGACATGAAGTTTTACTGCGGACCACTATAAACATGAAGTTTTACTGCGGACCACTATAAACATGAAGTATTACTGCGGACCACTATAAACATGAAGTTTTACTGCGGACCACTATAGACATGAAGTTTTACTGTGGACCACTATAGACATGAAGTTCTACTGCGGACCACTATAAACATGAAGTTTTACTGCGGACCACTATGGACATGAAGTTTTACTGCGGACCACTATAAACATGAAGTTTTACTGCGGACCACTATAAACATGAAGTTTTACTGCGGAACACTATGGACATGAAGTTTTACTGCGGACCACTATAAACATGAAGTTTTACTGCGGACCACTATAAACATGAAGTTTTACTGCGGACCACTATAGACATGAAGTTCTACTGCGGACCACTATAAACATGAAGTTTTAATGCGGACCACTATGGACATGAAGTTTTACTGTGGACCACTATAGACATGAAGTTTTACTGCGGACCACTATAAACATGAAGTTTTACTGTGGACCACTATAGACATGAAGTTCTACTGCGGACCACTATAAACATGAAGTTTTACTGCGGACCACTATAAACATGAAGTTTTACTGCGGACCACTATGGACATGAAGTTTTACTGCGGACCACTATAAACATGAAGTTTTACTGCGGACCACTATAAACATGAAGTTTTACTGCGGACCACTATAGACATGAAGTTTTACTGCGGACCACTATAGACATGAAGTTTTACTGCGGACCACTATAAACATGAAGTTTTACTGCGGACCACTATGGACATGAAGTTTTACTGCGGACCAATATAAACATGAAGTTTTACTGCGGACCACTATAAACATGAAGTTTTACTGCGGACCACTATGGACATGAAGTTTTACTGCGGACCACTATAAACATGAAGTTTTACTGCGGACCACTATAAACATGAAGTATTACTGCGGACCACTATAAACATGAAGTTTTACTGCGGACCACTATAGACATGAAGTTTTACTGCGGACCACTATAGACATGAAGTTTTACTGCGGACCACTATAAACATGAAGTTTTACTGCGGACCACTATGAACATGAAGTTTTACTGCGGACCACTATAAACATGAAGTTTTACTGCGGACCACTATGAACATGAAGTTTTACTGCGGACCACTATAGACATGAAGTTTTACTGCGGACCACTATAAACATGAAGTTTTACTGCGGACCACTATAAACATGAAGTTTTACTGCGGACCACTACAAACATGAAGTTTTACTGCGGACCACTATAAACATGAAGTATTACTGCGGACCACTATAAACATGAAGTTTTACTGCGGACCACTATAAACATGAAGTTTTACTGCGGACCACTATAAACATGAAGTTTTACTGCGGACCACTATAAACATGAAGTTTTACTGCGGACCACTATAAACATGAAGTTTTACTGCGGACCACTATGGACATGAAGTTTTACTGCGGACCACTATAAACATGAAGTTTTACTGCGGACCACTACAAACATGAAGTTTTACTGCGGACCACTATAAACATGAAGTATTACTGCGGACCACTATAAACATGAAGTTTTACTGCGGACCACTATAAACATGAAGTTTTACTGCGGACCACTATAAACATGAAGTTTTACTGCGGACCACTATAAACATGAAGTTTTACTGCGGACCACTATAAACATGAAGTTTTACTGCGGACCACTATGGACATGAAGTTTTACTGCGGACCACTATAAACATGAAGTTTTACTGCAGACCACTATAAACATGAAGTTTTACTGCGGACCACTATGAACATGAAGTTTTACTGCGGACCACTATAAACATGAAGTTTTACTGCGGACCACTATAAACATGAAGTTTTACTGCAGACCACTATAAACATGAAGTTTTACTGCGGACCACTATAAACATGAAGTTTTACTGCGGACCACTATAAACATGAAGTTTTACTGCGGACCACTATAAACATGAAGTTTTACTGCGGACCACTATAAACATGAAGTTTTACTGCGGACCACTATAAACATGAAGTTTTACTGCGGACCACTTAAGAAATGAAGTTTTACTGCGGACCACTATAAACATGAAGTTTTACTGCGGACCACTTAAGAAATGAAGTTTTACTGCGGACCACTATAAACATGAAGTTTTACTGCGGACCACTATAAACATGAAGTTTAACTGCGGACCACTATAAACATGAAGTATTACTGCGGACCACTATGAACATGAAGTTTTACTGCGGACCACTATAAACATGAAGTTTTACTGCGTACCACTATGAACATGAAGTTTTACTGCGGACCACTATAAACATGAAGTTTTACTGCGGACCACTATGAACATGAAGTTTTACTGCGGACCACTATAAACATGAAGTTTTACTGCGGACCACTATGAACATGAAGTTTTACTGCGGACCACTATGAACATGAAGTTTTACTGCGGACCACTATGGACATGAAGTTTTACTGCGGACCACTATGAACATGAAGTTCTACTGCTGACCACTATAAACATGAAGTTTTACTGCGGACGACCTGGGAATATTTTTGGTAATCAAACAAATATGAGCAATATATAGGGTGACCAGATTGTGGTAAATAAAATCCTGGACAGAGAAGCATCTGAAAGTCAAGTATGCGCGAAGCCGGTGACCCGCGGGGGGTTTGGGGGGCAAGGCTGTGTTTCATTATACTGTTTCAATTGGGAATGATCTATCACCGTATTATAAACTTGTGTCGTATGTACATTCATGCAGAGATTGCTGTTGGCGCAGTTTCTTTATCTTGAGTTTATGCCTTGTATTCGGACGACCTTGCTGAGGGAAATGGTGTTTTCTAATTTCAAATACATAATTGTGAAAATCAGTGCAGGAAAATTCGTAGTTGGTAGTTGATCCTCATATCTTCTTTATTCACCTTATGATATTTTGACAAACTGATAACTTGAGACATGAATTCGTTGTTGTAAGAGTGAGAGAGCACTTTGGCTTGCTTTCTTTGCCCTTCTGAATGTATACACGAAAGGTGACTTGAATCACCCGCGCGTTATTGCTGTGGCAGAGGAAGGACGGTCGCTCATAACCTTCTTTCATGTACATAACTGCTAACAGAAGGAGGTTCGCCCCGGCCCAGAAGATAGGCCTACTAGGATGGAGTACTGTACTACACAGAGCTGAACATTATATGCAAGTATTGCAATTTACCGCAATATGGTGTGAAATGATTACAAGGGATAATGAATTGGATCACGGGGAAATGTATATATGACTTGAATAGTAAGGGATAGAGAATGGTATTATGTTCACTGGAATGTGATGGATGTGCGGACCACCATATTGAACTCCGCGGACCACCATATTGATCTCCGCGGACCACCATATTGATCTCCGCGGACCACCATATTGATCTCCGCGGACCACCATATTGATCTCCGCCGACCACCATATTGATCTCCGCGGACCACCATATTGATCTCCGCGGACCATCATATTGATCTCCGCGGACCACCATATTGATCTCCGCGGACCACCATATTGATCTCCGCGGACCACCATATTGATCTCCGCGGACCACCATATTGATCTCCGCCCACCACCATATTGATCTCCGCGGACCACCATATTGATCTCCGCCGACCACCATATTGATCTCCGCGGACCACCATATTGATCTCCGCGGACCACCATATTGATCTCCGCGGACCACCCTATTGATCTCCGCCGACCACCATATTGATCTCCGCGGACCACCATATTGATCTCCGCGGACCACCATATTGATCTCCGCCGACCACCATATTGATCTCCGGGGACCACCCTATTGATCTCCGCCGACCACCATATTGATCTCCGCGGACCACCATATTGATCTCCGCGGACCACCATATTGATCTCCGCGGACCACCATATTGATCTCCGCGGACCACCATATTGATCTCCGCGGACCACCATATTGATCTCCGCAGACCACCATATTGATCTCCGCCCACCACCATATTGATCTCCGCGGACCACCATATTGATCTCCGCCGACCACCATATTGATCTCCGCGGACCACCATATTGATCTCCGCGGACCACCATATTGATCTCCGCGGACCACCATATTGATCTCCGCCCACCACCATATTGATCTCCGCGGACCACCATATTGATCTCCGCCGACCACCATATTGATCTCCGCGGACCACCATATTGATCTCCGCCGACCACCATATTGATCTCCGCGGACCACCATATTGATCTCCGCCGACCACCATATTGAACTCCGCCGACCACCATATTGATCTCCGCGGACCACCATAATGATCTCCGCTGACCAACATATTGATCTCCGCTGACCACCATATTGATCTCCGCCGACCACCATATTGATCTCCGCGGACCACCATATTGATCTCCGCCGACCACCATATTGATCTCCGCGGACCACCATATTGATCTCCGCCGACCACCATATTGAACTCCGCCGACCACCATATTGATCTCCGCGGACCACCATATTGATCTCCGCGGACCACCATATTGATCTCCGCCGACTACCATATTGATCTCCGCCGACCACCATATTGATCTTCGCCGACCACCATATTGATCTCCGCCCACCACCATATTGATCTCGGCGGATCACCATATTGATCTCCGCCGACCACCATATTGATCTCCGCCGACCACCATATTGATCTTCGCCGACCACCATATTGATCTCGGCGGACCACCATATTGATCTCCGCCGACCACCATATTGATCTCCGCCGACCACCATATTGATCTCCGCCGACCACCATATTGATCTCCGCCGACCACCATATTGATCTCCGCCGACCACCATATTGATCTCCGCCCACCACCATATTGATCTCCGCGGACCACCATATTGATCTCCGCCGACCACCATATTGATCTCCGCGGACCACCATATTGATCTCCGCCGACCACCATATTGATCTCCGCGGACCACCATATTGATCTCCGCCGACCACCATATTGATCTCCGCGGACCACCATATTGATCTCCGCCGATCACCATATTGAACTCCGCCGACCACCATATTGATCTCCGCGGACCACCATAATGATCTCCGCTGACCAACATATTGATCTCCGCTGACCACCATATTGATCTCCGCCGACCACCATATTGATCTCCGCGGACCACCATATTGATCTCCGCCGACCACCATATTGATCTCCGCGGACCACCATATTGATCTCCGCCGACCACCATATTGAACTCCGCCGACCACCATATTGATCTCCGCGGACCACCATATTGATCTCCGCGGACCACCATATTGATCTCCGCCGACTACCATATTGATCTCCGCCGACCACCATATTGATCTTCGCCGACCACCATATTGATCTCCGCCCACCACCATATTGATCTCGGCGGATCACCATATTGATCTCCGCCGACCACCATATTGATCTCCGCCGACCACCATATTGATCTTCGCCGACCACCATATTGATCTCGGCGGACCACCATATTGATCTCCGCCGACCACCATATTGATCTCCGCCGACCACCATATTGATCTCCGCCGACCACCATATTGATCTCCGCCGACCACCATATTGATCTCCGCCGACCACCATATTGATCTCCGCCGACCACCATATTGATCTCCGCCGACCACCATATTGATCTCGGCGGACCACCATATTGATCTCAGCCGATCACCATATTGATCTCGGCGGACCACCATATTGATCTCCGCCGACCACCATATTGATCTCCGCCGACCACCATATTGATCTCCGCCGACCACCATATTGATCTTCGCCGACCACCATATTGATCTCCGCCGACCACCATATTGATCTCCGCCGACCACCATATTGATCTCCGCCGACCACCATATTGATCTTCGCCGACCACCATATTGATCTCGGCGGACCACCATATTGATCTCCGCCGACCACCATATTGATCTCCGCCGACCACCATATTGATCTCCGCCGACCACCATATTGATCTCCGCCGACCACCATATTGATCTCCGCCGACCACCATATTGATCTCCGCCGACCACCATATTGATCTCCGCCGACAACCATATTGATCTCGGCGGACCACCATATTGATCTCAGCCGATCACCATATTGATCTCGGCGGACCACCATATTGATCTCCGCCGACCACAATATTGATCTCGGCGGACCACCATATTGATCTCCGCCGACCACCATATTGATCTTCGCCGACCACCATATTGATCTCCGCCGACCACCATATTGATCTCCGCCGACCACCATATTGATCTCCGCCGACCACCATATTGATCTCGGCGGACCACCATATTGATCTCCGCCGACCACCATATTGATCTCCGCCGACCACCATATTGATCTTCGCCGACCACCATATTGATCTCCGCCGACCACCATATTGATCTCCGCCGACCACCATATTGATCTCCGCCGACCACCATATTGATCTTCGCCGACCACCATATTGATCTCGGCGGACCACCATATTGATCTCCGCCGACCACCATATTGATCTCCGCCGACCACCATATTGATCTCCGCCGACCACCATATTGATCTCCGCCGACCACCATATTGATCTCCGCCGACCACCATATTGATCTCCGCCGACCACCATATTGATCTCCGCCGACCACCATATTGATCTTGGCGGACCACCATATTGATCTCAGCCGATCACCATATTGATCTCGGCGGACCACCATATTGATCTCCGCCGACCACCATATTGATCTCCGCCGACCACCATATTGATCTCGGCCGACCACCATATTGATCTCCGCCGACCACCATATTGATCTCCGCCGACCACCATATTGATCTCCGCCGACCACCATATTGATCTCCGCCGACCACCATATTGATCTCCGCCGACCACCATATTGATCTCCGCCGACCACCATATTGATCTCGGCGGACCACCATATTGATCTCAGCCGATCACCATATTGATCTCGGCGGACCACCATATTGATCTCCGCCGACCACCATATTGATCTCCGCCGACCACCATATTGATCTCCGCCGACCACCATATTGATCTTCGCCGACCACCATATTGATCTCCGCCGACCACCATATTGATCTCCGCCGACCACCATATTGATCTCCGCCGACCACCATATTGATCTTCGCCGACCACCATATTGATCTCGGCGGACCACCATATTGATCTCCGCCGACCACCATATTGATCTCCGCCGACCACCATATTGATCTCCGCCGACCACCATATTGATCTCCGCCGACCACCATATTGATCTCCGCCGACCACCATATTGATCTCCGCCGACCACCATATTGATCTCCGCCGACCACCATATTGATCTCGGCGGACCACCATATTGATCTCAGCCGATCACCATATTGATCTCGGCGGACCACCATATTGATCTCCGCCGACCACCATATTGATCTCGGCGGACCACCATATTGATCTCCGCCGACCACCATATTGATCTTCGCCGACCACCATATTGATCTCCGCCGACCATCATATTGATCTCCGCCGACCACCATATTGATCTCCGCCGACCACCATATTGATCTCGGCGGACCACCATATTGATCTCCGCCGACCACCATATTGATCTCCGCCGACCACCATATCGATCTTCGCCGACCACCATATTGATCTCCGCCGACCACCATATTGATCTCCGCCGACCACCATATTGATCTCCGCCGACCACCATATTGATCTTCGCCGACCACCATATTGATCTCGGCGGACCACCATATTGATCTCCGCCGACCACCATATTGATCTCCGCCGACCACCATATTGATCTCCGCCGACCACCATATTGATCTCCGCCGACCACCATATTGATCTCCGCCGACCACCATATTGATCTCCGCCGACCACCATATTGATCTCCGCCGACCACCATATTGATCTCGGCGGACCACCATATTGATCTCAGCCGATCACCATATTGATCTCGGCGGACCACCATATTGATCTCAGCCGATCACCATATTGATCTCGGCGGACCACCATATTGATCTCCGCCGACCACCATATTGATCTCCGCCGACCACCATATTGATCTCCGCCGACCACCATATTGATCTCGGCGGACCACCATATTGATCTCAGCCGATCACCATATTGATCTCGGCGGACCACCATATTGATCTCCGCTGACCACCATATTGATCTCCGCCGACCACCATATTGATCTCGGCCGACCACCATATTGATCTCCGCCGACCACCATATTGATCTCCGCCGACCACCATATTGATCTCCGCCGACCACCATATTGATCTCCGCCGACCACCGGCTGAGATACACTGCTATACACCACTCAGTGGAATCATTATGTTAGCAGTTGAATTTGTTTTTTCACGAAAATTATAGATTTTGTGTGTTCAACAATGCCACCGGTACCGTAGCCACTCTTATCCACATCTAGTTCACAAGGGAACTCGCTATATCGCGACAGGCCTTCGGGACGAATGGCTCTGATCTGACCGCAAGAAATCACAAATACCCTCCATGTTATTTGTATGGGAGTCGATACGCCTTCTTTGTATTATGATAAAATAGGTTGATATCACTACATCTATTTTATGTGTCAAGGTGTGTAGAGTATACTCCATATAGGTATGTATCGCCCATCTTACAACGCACGCTGCGTTTGCCTTGTTTTAAGACTATATTCAACCATCTTAAAATGAGAATTTCTTCTTCTGACAAATAACTAGATTTTGAGTCAACCAATGCATGACCATTGGAGGGAATTGATATTAAAATGATTACAAAAATTCGAAATATTTTTCCCTGTTTTTTCCCCGCGTGCCGGCAAAATAACCAAAAACGCTCGCTAAATACGTGAATGCCACAAAAATGATTGTAGAGTTTTGAAACTTGACAAAGTTATTGTTCACATTATTGAGCATGTCATCAGATTATTAGAATTTTCATAAGTCTTGCCATTCTATCGCTACAGATTCAATTAGAATTGCATAAAATGTAGTAAAAACTTGCAGGCAACTAAATCTTTGATGATGCTCATACGGTAGGACTTATGAAAATTATAATAACTTTGGCAAGTTTCAAAACTCTGCAATCATTTTTGTGGCATTCACGTATTTAGCGAGCGTTTTGGGTTATTTTGCCGGCACGCGGGAAAAAACAGGAACAAATATTTCGATTTTTTATCATCCTTCAATATCAATTCCCTTCAATGGTCATGCATTAGTTAACTCAAAATCAAGTTATTTGTCAGAAGTTTAATTCTCAAATTTTAAGTGACCTTCTCTCGTGTGCAGTCACACGGCGTGGGCGCAAGATCTTGATAGCAGGTCGACAATTAAGATTGCGTTCGAGTACATTTGTAGAAGTTAGGTCCGGATTGGTACGACGACCTCTCTGCAAGCGTTGGGAACCACTGGTCGTTGGGCAATAGGCGCCACCGGATATCCGGGGAGATACTTCGACTTGGTCTTTACAAGTGAACTGAAGGTAGTTGCTGGCAGCGCGCGCGACTTGGCTCCTGTCGAGCTACTGGTCGACTGATTCAATATCTAAAATAACGTAGGCCTAATAATATGTATATATATATATATATATATATATATATATATATATATATATATATATAATATATATATATATATATATATATATATATATATATATATATATATATATATAATATATATATATATATATTATATATATTTAATATATATTTATATATATATATATATATATATATATATATATATATATATATATATATATATATATATATATATATATCGCACTTTTGATGGATTGTCCATTCCATTAGTTTGAGAGATATTCGCTCTTGATATCACACATTGTTGAAATGTTTTGCATCCACAACTTCAGTACAACTCTGGTTCTGTCACGTGATGTCACTAGCTCATTGTTGCACGAGACAGACAACAATGTACATCAGCTGATGTCAACCAATCACAGTCTGTGTTGGTCCACCAGTTCGCTCTGTTGCTATGGCAACGATTGTCAGGCATTTGTTATTGGTTGGTTTTCCTTCAATCTAGCATTTTTTCATATTGGTATCGAAAATATCAAATCATTGTTCCCCAATCAAGGTTATGAATGAGAGGTAGGATCGTTTGGACGGGGCACCACAAAGGCGATCTTGCCACCTGTGTTGTGTCTAGTCTTCGATATCTTGGTGAGATCCGGTATTACCAAGTCCAGTTAGTAATAACCTGAGAGGTTTTAAGACCAATTAGAAATGGGTAACCATGGTGGTAACACCTTTTAATTGCCAGTTAGAGCTACTTCCACATTGATAATACCGGGCCCAAGTGCGGCTCAAGATAAAATTTGTAGGTGATTTACTCAAATAACGATAACTATTATTTGTATTACTTTAAATTACTTTACTGTATTACTTCTTGGAAATCATACAATACAATATCAAAATCATTCACTCACAAAATAGTCTTGACAATCTTACGTGAATCGTCAGATATTCTCCACAACCATCTCTTCAATGTTCCTTAGGCCCGGTGTAACGGATCCCTTTCACTCTCGGCATAAGTTCACCTAGGTAATAACATGCCGGTATGAGATTACTCTACAGTAATATGATGTCGGCGTATTTATACTCTCTAATAAAGATATACCGGCATAAGTTTACTCTATCTGGCATATTTGTACTATTGTGAATAACCATAGAGAGTAATATGATACCAGCATATTATTATTAGACTTATTGTTAATAAACTCTTGTATAAGATAGTAATCAATTAATCACAGTACAGGGTGTCCAAAATATGATGTTGAGGTAGAGTTAAGATAAACTAGCGGAACATTATTTGAATTATTAAATACTGTTGAGAACATGATTGATTACAGTGCAGGTTGATCAAGAAAGTGTTAGAATGAGAAGAAGAAATATGCCAGCAGATCATTATCTGTCGAGTAAGCTCTTATATTAGGAAGAATTCAATTGATTCAGTAATGGGTGACCAAAAACTGATATCAAGGTAGAGAAAAGCTATATCAGTGGAACAATTATAAACAAATGAACCCTCAATAAACACCACATATTCAATTAATTACAGTACAGGGTGTCCAAAAAATGATTTGAAGGTAGAGTAAAGATATACCAACGGAACATTATTAGACGAATGAACCTCCAATAAGCACCACATTTAATTAATTACAGTAGTGTTCAGAAAATGATGTTGAGGTGGAGTAAAATATATACCAGTGGATCACTATTAGATAACTGAACATTCATTGAACACCACATTCGATCAATCACAGTACAGGGTGTCCAAAAATGATTTGAAGGTAGAGTAAAGATATACCAGCGGTACATTATTAGACAAATGAACCTCCAATAAACACCACATTTAATTAATTACAGTAGAGTGTTGATACGATTTCACTTATCATAAGTAATAAATACTAAAATTGAAATTAAACATTGGACACTAATATGAATAGATCCGTCTTCTCTTTATTTTCCAAAACTAATCATAATCGTTTACAACAGTCATCACTTTCTTCTTTTCATCTATTGTTGCTATGATATAAGCCAGCAACAAGCGCAAGAAAATGAAAATGGAGTTGAAACAGGAAAGAGAGAAGTTGTTGGATTTAGAACGTGTTCCTGAAAAGAATCGGAAAAAAATCGAGGAACTGACGGGGCACGAGGAACAATTGGGTAAAGATCGTGAGAGAGAAGAAGCGGCAAAAGATAAACTGATAGCAGGCTTGGCTGTAGAAACAAAAGGTCTTAAAGAAAGCAAAGATGAATTGGAGAACACACTTATTGATCTGAAGAAGAAAGTCGATGAGACAAAGTCAGCTAATGACATCACAAAGAAGGAACTGGAATTGTATGTAAGTAACGAGCAGAAAGAACAAACCAAACTAGAACAGATTCGAAAGAATTACGAACACGCGTCTCAAGTTGTCGCTTCTCGCAAACCGGAAATAGAAGAGTTGAAAACGAAAATACCTGATATCGAGGGACAGATCGAAAATGCCCAGACGGAAATCAAAGCAGTGATCGAAGAAGATAGAGTCTTGTCTTCTCAGCTACGGAACTCTAGAAGCAGTGTCGAAGAGACCCGATCGTCGATGAATGCGACGCAGTCCAAAGGGAAAGTGCTAGATTTTCTCATGAAATTGAAGGCTGACGGAAAATTGCCCGGAATCTACGGACGTTTGGGTGATCTCGGAGCTATCGACCAGAAATATGACATTGCGGTGTCGACTGCCTGCACAGGTCTAGAACACGTCGTCGTAGATACTACGGAGACCGGGCAAGAGTGCATCAAGCTGTTGAAGAAACACGATATTGGACGAGTGAACATCATTATCCTGGACAGACAGGAATATTTGAGAAACTATTGCAGTTCTCAACTACAATACCCAGAAAACGTCGTGCGACTGTACGACATGATACGCATTCCAGATGAGCGTGTGAAAACTGCCTTCTACTTCTGTTGTCGAGAAACGCTCGTTGCCAACGACTTGGAACAGGCTACGCGGATAGGCTACGGGTCACATCGATACCGCGTTGTGACCCTGAAGGGCGAGGTTATTGAGACTTCAGGTACTATGAGTGGCGGAGGTAGGCCTTCTAGCGGCAAGATGGGCCGTTCGGTTGCCGCTGCCAACGTGGCCACGCCAGGACAGTTGGATAAGATGCAGCGGAATCTCGATCAACTCGAAGGCCGAGCACGTGAAGTGCGACAAAGGCAAGAGACTCTGCAGGCTCTATTGACTCGGCTGCCAACGCAACTGCGAAACATGAAGATGGACCTGAAGAAGTTCGCGGCAGAGATCCAGTCGGCGGCCAAGCAGGAACCGGTGTTGAAGGAACAACTTGCCCGTCAGGAAGATAAAGTGAGGGACGCAGCTCCGGATCCTGCACAAGTCAAGAAGCTAGAAGCAGCTGTGAGTAAGACTCAGGCTGCGTTCGATGCTGCCTCCGAAGCTGCCGATAAAGTCGGCTCGAAAGTTAAGAAGCTGCACAATCAGATCATGGAGATGACTGGCGGCAGAGTTGCTGCAGCACAGAAGAAAGTTGACGATTTGACCACAAAGTGTGAAAAAGCCAGACAGGAGATGACGAAGCTCAAAGTTGCAATCAAAACTTCCGAACGTAATTCGAAGAAAAGCACCGAAAAGATTGCAAATATAGAAGTAGAAATAGCTGAGAGCGAGAAAAATATGATAGAGATGAGAGAAGAGATCGACAGTGCAAGTAAGGAAGGAGCAAAATTATTGTTGGAGCAGGAAACTTTATCTGAAGAAATACTACAGAAAGAAGATGAAATAAATGAGCTCAAAGTAGAAGTTGCAGAAATAGTAAAAAGGGAGAATGAGGCAAAGTTATCTAAACTGGAAGTTGAGGATACTCTGGACAAAGCCAAACAGTCTCTGGAAGCACTACGATATGAGCACCTTGGTCAAGAGTGGTGCCAAGAGGGCTTATATCGTAGCAACAATAGATAAAAAGAAGAAAGTGAGGACTGTTGTAAAAGATTTTATTAGTTTTTTGGGAAATAAAGAGAAGACGGATCTATTCATATTAGTGTCCAATGTTTAATTTCAATTTTAGTATTTATTACTTATGATAAGTGAAATCGTATCAAATGGCGACCGTGACAGGACAGAACAACGTTGAAGAAGAAATTGAAAGGAGATTTGAATCATCAGTATTGAAAAAATTGGAAGAAAGAAAGAAAAATGATTTGATGGAAGAAGTTTTGAGAAGAGAGGATGTTACAAGGAGAACGGAAGTTCGAAATGAGTTACAGAGGGAGTTAATTGGAGAAATAGTTGGAGTAAACAGTACAAGGAATGATACAAGGAATGGAGGTGGTGACCGGGAAGAACAAGAACAAGAAAAAGGACAAAGCAACAAAGCACCGAAAATCAGAATAGATATGGCAACTATCACCAATATGATACCAATGTTTAATGGTATGCAGGAAGACGATCCCAAGCTATTTCTTGAAATAGTTAGAGAAATTCTTTCACAATATTCAATCCCAATTGAAGCATGGGTTGGTCTAGTGAATACAAGATTACAAGGAGAGGCTAAAGGTTGGTGGAAAAGTTATTCCAATTTAGTGCGTAATTGGGCTGAATTTGAAACAGAATTTTTGATAAATTTTGATAATCCTATTTTTGTGTCGTCTTTAAAAACGAAGTTTTACGGACAAGTACATTTACCTGGATCGTCTGTCGATAATTTCATCATATTAAAAACGAAGCTACACCAGAGATTATTTCCATCTGAATCATCGAGTGATATAATACCACATATCATTGAGCTGTTGGATCCAAGAATACGACCGTACATGAGGATGAATCCTCCCAGTTCAATTAAAACATTGAGAAGTTTAGCTAGGCAAATCGAATTTGATATTAAAAACATGGGGAAGACTAATGGAAAAATTGGTGAAGATGGGGTCTATCGAAGAAATGGATGTCGTGAGGAAGTGATACAACCAGGTAGAGGCGGTCAACTGCAGGTCTGCTATTCATGTAAGGAACCAGGACATTTCAGTAATCATTGTCCTGCAAAAAACGAGAAAAGGAGTGGTCTGGACAGAGGTCAATCACTCCAGAATTGAAATCCTCGTTAGTGGTATTCGCAGTAAGTAAATCTTCAAATACCTATTCACACAACTCACCAGTGATTCTAATGAAAATCAATGATAGAATTGTTACTGGAATAATAGATACAGCAGCAAATGTTACTTGTATGAGACAAGATATCGCCGAAGAATTAGAAATTCCTATTACCCAAAGAAGAGATATGGATTTAAGATTAGCTATAAAAGGACAGAAAATAAGTTGTCAATCAGAATTTCAAACAACAGCTAGAATTGGACAAATGATCGTGAAAATTAAAGGTTTAATTATACAAGATTTAGAGGCGGAATTATTATTAGGCCAAGATTTTCAAGAAGAACAACAGGTAATAATAGACTTTGGAAGTAAATGTGTCACACTAGGAACTAAAATGAGGGAATGTGTGTTATGGTACAAAGGATGCCAGGACACCAGATTTAATGAGATCAATCAATTAACAGAAATAAATGTGTGTTCAGAAGTATCTGAAAAAGAGAAAGGAGAGCTACAGAAAGTATTAAGGAGATATAAAAATGTATTTTCAGAAAAATTAGGGGCTGCAAAATCAGGTATCAAACATTCAATAGTGACATTTACTGAAAAGCCTGTTAAATGCCCGACATATCATTATAGTGAAGTAAAAAGGAAGATTTTAAATGAACACATTGACGATATGGAAGCTAGGGGAATCATAGAGAAGAGTGTATCACCATACTCTGCACCTGCTATACTTGTGCCTAAAGGAAACAGTGGGAAATATCGTATGTGCGTAGATTATCGCAAACTCAATGCGCAAACAATAAGTGATTCATTTCCGATGAAGAATATAGAAAATTTATTGAATGAAGTGGCAACTGGAAAATTTTTCACTGCATTAGATTTAGCATCGGGTTTTTGGCAATTACCTTTAGAAGAATCAGCAAAGGCAAAGACGGCATTTACTTCTCCCCGTGGATTATATCAGTTTAAAGTTCTACCATTTGGGTTGAAAAATTCGCCTGCCTCTTTTGAGCGTCTCATGACCGAAGTACTAAGAGATTATTCAGAAACATTTTGTCGATCATACATGGACGACATTTTAATATTTTCTAACACATTCGAAGAACACTTGGTGCATATTCATAAAATCTTAGAGAGACTGGATCAGAATGGTTTAACATTGCAATTAAGTAAATGCAAATTTGCATATCAAAAATTAGATTTTTTGGGTCATAGAATTACAGAAACGAAATTGGAAATGCAAGAAAAAACACAGAATTTAATAGATGTGTTTCCAGTACCGAGAAATCTTAAGGAAGTCCAACGTTTTCTTGGTCTTATTCAGTGGTACGGAGGCTTTATATCTGCGAGATCAGATATTTCTGCTCCTTTACATCGGTTGTTGAAAAAAGATGTATCGTTTCGTTGGGGATTAGAAGAGGAAAACGCGTTCAAAGCATTGAAAGAAAAAGTGAGGAGTCCTTCGGAAAGACATCGCCCAGATCGTAACAAGGCATTATACTTACAAACAGATGCTAGCCTCATAGGGTTAGGAGCCGTTTGTTACCAACTAGATGAAAACAAAAATAGGAAGATAATAGCTTTTGGGAGTAGAAAATTGAATGATAGTTGCTACGATATGAGCACCTTGGTCAAGAGTGGTGCCAAGAGGGCTTATATCGTAGCAACAATAGATAAAACGAAGAAAGTGATGACTGTTGTAAAAGATTATTAGTTTTTTGGGAAATAAAGAGAAGACGGATCTATTCATATTAGTGTCCTATGTTTAATTTCAATTTTAGTATTTATTACTTATGATAAGTGAAATCGTATCAAATGGCGACCGTGACAGGACAGAACAACGTTGAAGAAGAAATTGAAAGGAGATTTGAATCATCAGTATTGAAAAAATTGGAAGAAAGAAAGAAAAATGATTTGATGGAAGAAGTTTTGAGAAGAGAGGATGTTACAAGGAGAACGGAAGTTCGAAATGAGTTACAGAGGGAGTTAATTGGAGAAATAGTTGGAGTAAACAGTACAAGGAATGATACAAGGAATGGAGGTGGTGACCGGGAAGAACAAGAACAAGAAAAAAGACAAAGCAACAAAGCACCAAAAATCAGAATAGATATGGCAACTATCACCAATATGATACCAATGTTTAATGGTATGCAGGAAGACGATCCCAAGCTATTTCTTGAAATAGTTAGAGAAATTCTTTCACAATATTCAATCCCAATTGAAGCATGGGTTGGTCTAGTGAATACAAGATTACAAGGAGAGGCTAAAGGTTGGTGGAAAAGTTATTCCAATTTAGTGCGTAATTGGGCTGAATTTGAAACAGAATTTTTGATAAATTTTGATAATCCTATTTTTGTGTCGTCTTTAAAAACGAAGTTTTACGGACAAGTACATTTACCTGGATCGTCTGTCGATAATTTCATCATATTAAAAACGAAGCTACACCAGAGATTATTTCCATCTGAATCATCGAGTGATATAATACCACATATCATTGAGCTGTTGGATCCAAGAATACGACCGTACATGAGGATGAATCCTCCCAGTTCAATTAAAACATTGAGAAGTTTAGCTAGGCAAATCGAATTTGATATTAAAAACATGGGGAAGACTAATGGAAAAATTGGTGAAGATGGGGTCTATCGAAGAAATGGATGTCGTGAGGAAGTGATACAACCAGGTAGAGGCGGTCAACTGCAGGTCTGCTATTCATGTAAGGAACCAGGACATTTCAGTAATCATTGTCCTGCAAAAAAAAAACGAGAAAAGGAGTGGTCTGGACAGAGGTCAATCACTCCAGAATTGAAATCCTCGTTAGTGGTATTCGCAGTAAGTAAATCTTCAAATACCTATTCACACAACTCACCAGTGATTCTAATGAAAATTAATGATAGAATTGTTACTGGAATAATAGATACAGCAGCAAATGTTACTTGTATGAGACAAGATATCGCCGAAGAATTAGAAATTCCTATTACCCAAAGAAGATATATGGATTTAAGATTAGCTATAAAAGGACAGAAAATAAGTTGTCAATCAGAATTTCAAACAACAGCTAGAATTGGACAAATGATCGTGAAAATTAAAGGTTTAATTATACAAGATTTAGAGGCGGAATTATTATTAGGCCAAGATTTTCAAGAAGAACAACAGGCAATAATAGACTTTGGAAGTAAATGTGTCACACTAGGAACTAAAATGAGAGAATGTGTGTTATGGTACAAAGGATGCCAGGACACCAGATTTAATGAGATCAATCAATTAACAGAAATAAATGTGTGTTCAGAAGTATCTGAAAAAGAGAAAGGAGAGCTACAGAAAGTATTAAGGAGATATAAAAATGTATTTTCAGAAAAATTAGGGGCTGCAAAATCAGGTATAAAACATTCAATAGTGACATTTACTGAAAAGCCTGTTAAATGCCCGACATATCATTATAGTGAAGTAAAAAGGAAGATTTTAAATGAACACATTGACGATATGGAAGCTAGGGGAATCATAGAGAAGAGTGTATCACCATACTCTGCACCTGCTATACTTGTGCCTAAAGGAAACAGTGGGAAATATCGTATGTGCGTAGATTATCGCAAACTCAATGCGCAAACAATAAGTGATTCATTTCCGATGAAGAATATAGAAAATTTATTGAATGAAGTGGCAACTGGAAAATTTTTCACTGCATTAGATTTAGCATCGGGTTTTTGGCAATTACCTTTAGAAGAATCAGCAAAGGCAAAGACGGCATTTACTTCTCCCCGTGGATTATATCAGTTTAAAGTTCTACCATTTGGGTTGAAAAATTCGCCTGCCTCTTTTGAGCGTCTCATGACCGAAGTACTAAGAGATTATTCAGAAACATTTTGTCGATCATACATGGACGACATTTTAATATTTTCTAACACATTCGAAGAACACTTGGTGCATATTCATAAAATCTTAGAGAGACTGGATCAGAATGGTTTAACATTGCAATTAAGTAAATGCAAATTTGCATATCAAAAATTAGATTTTTTGGGTCATAGAATTACAGAAACGAAATTGGAAATGCAAGAAAAAACACAGAATTTAATAGATGTGTTTCCAGTACCGAGAAATCTTAAGGAAGTCCAACGTTTTCTTGGTCTTATTCAGTGGTACGGAGGCTTTATATCTGCGAGATCAGATATTTCTGCTCCTTTACATCGGTTGTTGAAAAAAGATGTATCGTTTCGTTGGGGATTAGAAGAGGAAAACGCGTTCAAAGCATTGAAAGAAAAAGTGAGGAGTCCTTCGGAAAGACATCGCCCAGATCGTAACAAGGCATTATACTTACAAACAGATGCTAGCCTCATAGGGTTAGGAGCCGTTTGTTACCAACTAGATGAAAACAAAAGTAGGAAGATAATAGTTTTTGGGAGTAGAAAATTGAATGATAGAGAACAAGGCTATTCAGCGTGTGAACGAGAATGTTTAGCGCTGGTTTGGTCAACAGACAAGTTCAGACCATTGTTAGAAGATAGGCATTTTATTATTCAAACAGATTGTAGAGCTTTAACTTGGTTGAATAATATGAAACTCAAGAATAAGAAAATACATCGATACGCAATGGCTCTAATGAATTTTGATTTTGAAATTGAACATGTTAAAGGAAAAGAAAATGTAATAGCAGACTTGTTATCTCGAGAACCAACTAGACCCCCTCTAGATTATGAAATAAATCCTGCTCAAGAAGAAAAGATGATGCCACCAGTTTTGAAGATTGATGATGGAGGAGGAGAATTGAAGATGTACGCTATACAAAATAATAGTTGGTTAAAGAGAGTTAAAGATTGGCAAATGGAAGATTGGTATATCTCAGATGTAAAAGAAAAATTAGTAAATGAGAGAAATCATGAAGCAATAAATAATAACTTCAAGATTAATGACGAAGGAATAGTAATGAAAAAAATTGGAGATGAAGAATCGAAACCAATTATTCCATCATCACGTGTGGTAGAAATTCTAGAAGAGTTCCATGATGGAAATTATGCCGGACATCCAGGTCGAAAAGAAACAGAAAGAGCGATCAAAGAAAGATTTACGTGGAAAGGAATGACCCAAGACATCAAGTCATATATAAATTCATGTGTAGTGTGTCAAAGTAGGAAGGCATATCATGGCAAGTCGAAAGGTATGTTAAAACCACACACAGCTGAATATCCAGGGAAGATATTGAGTTTGGATATAATGGGACCTTACACACGTTCAAATAAAGGAAAACGATACATTCTAACAATCACAGATCAACATAGTAAATGGGTGGAAGCATTTGCGTTAACTAAGGCTACCACTAGCAAAATTATTTTCGCCTTGGAAAATGATTTTTTTCCACGTTGGGGTTACCCAAGAGCTATCATAACAGATAATGATACTCGTTTTAGAGCAAAAACGTGGATTGAGGCTCATGAAAAATGGAACATTTTAAGATGGACTACTCCTATTTATCACCCGCAAGCAAATCCGGATGAACGAAAAAACCAAGATATCAAAAAACAAATTCGCATATTGATTGGCGAAGATCATAAAAAATGGGATGTTCATTTACCTATGATACTGTTTCAATTGAGAACGAGAGATAACGGAGCAACAAAATTTATGCCATGCCAAACGATGATAGGTCGTAGGTTGATGCGACCAGGAGATTGGGGCTTTATTAAACAATATAATAATGAGAATCATGATCAAGAACGAATAAGAGTATCTGCTATAAAAAATTCAAAGAAATATCAAGAACAATACATAAATAAATTGAATGAAAGAAGAATCATACCCACATTTGCAGTAGGTGATAGAATATTCAGAAAAAATTATCCCCGTTCATCCGGATTTGCTTGCGGGTGATAAATAGGAGTAGTCCATCTTAAAATGTTCCATTTTTCATGAGCCTCAATCCACGTTTTTGCTCTAAAACGAGTATCATTATCTGTTATGATAGCTCTTGGGTAACCCCAACGTGGAAAAAAATCATTTTCCAAGGCGAAAATAATTTTGCCAGTGGTAGCCTTAGTTAACGCAAATGCTTCCACCCATTTACTATGTTGATCTGTGATTGTTAGAATGTATCGTTTTCCTTTATTTGAACGTGTGTAAGGTCCCATTATATCCAAACTCAATATCTCCCCTGGATATTCAGCTGTGTGTGGTTTTAACATACCTTTCGACTTGCCATGATACGCCTTCCTACTTTGACACACTACACATGAATTTATATATGACTTGATGTCTTGGGTCATTCCTTTCCACGTAAATCTTTCTTTGATCGCTCTTTCTGTTTCTTTTCGACCTGGATGTCCGGCATAATTTCCATCATGGAACTCTTCTAGAATTTCTACCACACGTGACGATGGAATAATTGGTTTCGATTCTTCATCTCCAATTTTTTTCATTACTATTCCTTCGTCATTAATCTTGAAGTTATTATTTATTGCTTCATGATTTCTCTCATTTACTAATTTTTCTTTTACATCTGAGATATACCAATCTTCCATTTGCCAATCTTTAACTCTCTTTAACCAACTATTATTTTGTATAGCGTACATCTTCAATTCTCCTCCTCCATCATCAATCTTCAAAACTGGTGGCATCATCTTTTCTTCTTGAGCAGGATTTATTTCATAATCTAGAGGGGGTCTAGTTGGTTTTCGAGATAACAAGTCTGCTATTACATTTTCTTTTCCTTTAACATGTTCAATTTCAAAATCAAAATTCATTAGAGCCATTGCGTATCGATGTATTTTCTTATTCTTGAGTTTCATATTATTCAACCAAGTTAAAGCTCTACAATCTGTTTGAATAATAAAATGCCTATCTTCCAACAATGGTCTGAACTTGTCTGTTGACCAAACCAGCGCTAAACATTCTCGTTCACACGCTGAATAGCCTTGTTCTCTATCATTCAATTTTCTACTCCCAAAAGCTATTATCTTCCTACTTTTGTTTTCATCTAGTTGGTAACAAACGGCTCCTAACCCTATGAGGCTAGCATCTGTTTGTAAGTATAATGCCTTGTTACGATCTGGGCGATGTCTTTCCGAAGGACTCCTCACTTTTTCTTTCAATGCTTTGAACGCGTTTTCCTCTTCTAATCCCCAACGAAACGATACATCTTTTTTCAACAACCGATGTAAAGGAGCAGAAATATCTGATCTCGCAGATATAAAGCCTCCGTACCACTGAATAAGACCAAGAAAACGTTGGACTTCCTTAAGATTTCTCGGTACTGGAAACACATCTATTAAATTCTGTGTTTTTTCTTGCATTTCCAATTTCGTTTCTGTAATTCTATGACCCAAAAAATCTAATTTTTGATATGCAAATTTGCATTTACTTAATTGCAATGTTAAACCATTCTGATCCAGTCTCTCTAAGATTTTATGTATATGCACCAAGTGTTCTTCGAATGTGTTAGAAAATATTAAAATGTCGTCCATGTATGATCGACAAAATGTTTCTGAATAATCTCTTAGTACTTCGGTCATGAGACGCTCAAAAGAGGCAGGCGAATTTTTCAACCCGAATGGTAGAACTTTAAACTGATATAATCCACGGGGAGAAGTAAATGCCGTCTTTGCCTTTGCTGATTCTTCTAAAGGTAATTGCCAAAAACCCGATGCTAAATCTAATGCAGTGAAAAATTTTCCAGTTGCCACTTCATTCAATAAATTTTCTATATTCTTCATCGGAAATGAATCACTTATTGTTTGCGCATTGAGTTTGCGATAATCTACGCACATACGATATTTCCCACTGTTTCCTTTAGGCACAAGTATAGCAGGTGCAGAGTATGGTGATACACTCTTCTCTATGATTCCCCTAGCTTCCATATCGTCAATGTGTTCATTTAAAATCTTCCTTTTTACTTCACTATAATGATATGTCGGGCATTTAACAGGCTTTTCAGTAAATGTCACTATTGAATGTTTTATACCTGATTTTGCAGCCCCTAATTTTTCTGAAAATACATTTTTATATCTCCTTAATACTTTCTGTAGCTCTCCTTTCTCTTTTTCAGATACTTCTGAACACACATTTATTTCTGTTAATTGATTGATCTCATTAAATCTGGTGTCCTGGCATCCTTTGTACCATAACACACATTCTCTCATTTTAGTTCCTAGTGTGACACATTTACTTCCAAAGTCTATTATTGCCTGTTGTTCTTCTTGAAAATCTTGGCCTAATAATAATTCCGCCTCTAAATCTTGTATAATTAAACCTTTAATTTTCACGATCATTTGTCCAATTCTAGCTGTTGTTTGAAATTCTGATTGACAACTTATTTTCTGTCCTTTTATAGCTAATCTTAAATCCGTATCTCTTCTTTGGGTAATAGGAATTTCTAATTCTTCGGCGATATCTTGTCTCATACAAGTAACATTTGCTGCTGTATCTATTATTCCAGTAACAATTCTATCATTGATTTTCATTAGAATCACTGGTGAGTTGTGTGAATAGGTATTTGAAGATTTACTTACTGCGAATACCACTAACGAGGATTTCAATTCTGGAGTGATTGACCTCTGTCCAGACCACTCCTTTTCTCGTTTTTTGCAGGACAATGATTACTGAAATGTCCTGGTTCCTTACATGAATAGCAGACCTGCAGTTGACCGCCTCTACCTGGTTGTATCACTTCCTCACGACATCCATTTCTTCGATAGACCCCATCTTCACCAATTTTTCCATTAGTCTTCCCCATGTTTTTAATATCAAATTCGATTTGCCTAGCTAAACTTCTCAATGTTTTAATTGAACTGGGAGGATTCATCCTCATGTACGGTCGAATTCTTGGATCCAACAGCTCAATGATATGTGGTATTATATCACTCGATGATTCAGATGGAAATAATCTCTGGTGTAGCTTCGTTTTTAATATGATGAAATTATCGACAGACGATCCAGGTAAATGTACTTGTCCGTAAAACTTCGTTTTTAAAGACGACACAAAAATAGGATTATCAAAATTTATCAAAAATTCTGTTTCAAATTCAGCCCAATTACGCACTAAATTGGAATAACTTTTCCACCAACCTTTAGCCTCTCCTTGTAATCTTGTATTCACTAGACCAACCCATGCTTCAATTGGGATTGAATATTGTGAAAGAATTTCTCTAACTATTTCAAGAAATAGCTTGGGATCGTCTTCCTGCATACCATTAAACATTGGTATCATATTGGTGATAGTTGCCATATCTATTCTGATTTTCGGTGCTTTGTTGCTTTGTCCTTTTTCTTGTTCTTGTTCTTCCCGGTCACCACCTCCATTCCTTGTATCATTCCTTGTACTGTTTACTCCAACTATTTCTCCAATTAACTCCCTCTGTAACTCATTTCGAACTTCCGTTCTCCTTGTAACATCCTCTCTTCTCAAAACTTCTTCCATCAAATCATTTTTCTTTCTTTCTTCCAATTTTTTCAATACTGATGATTCAAATCTCCTTTCAATTTCTTCTTCAACGTTGTTCTGTCCTGTCACGGTCGCCATTTGATACGATTTCACTTATCATAAGTAATAAATACTAAAATTGAAATTAAACATTGGACACTAATATGAATAGATCCGTCTTCTCTTTATTTCCCAAAAAACTAATCATAATCGTTTACAACAGTCATCACTTTCTTCTTTTCATCTATTGTTGCTATGATATAAGCCCTCTTGGCACCACTCTTGACCAAGGTGCTCATATCGTAGCAGTGTTCAGAAAATTATGTTGAGGTGGAGTAAAATATATACCAGTGGAACACTATTAGATAACTGAACCTTCATTGAACACCACATTCGATCAATTACAGTACAGGGTGTCCAAAAATGATTTGAAGGTAGAGTAAAGATATACCAGCGGAACATTATTAGACAAATGAACCTCCAATAAACACCACATTTAATTAATCACAGTAGAGTGTTCAGAAAATGATGTTGAGGTGGAGTAAAATATATACCAGTGGAACACTATTGGATAACTGAACCTTCATTGAACACCACATTCGATCAATTACAGTACAGGGTGTCCAAAAAATGATTTGAAGGTAGAGTAAAGATATACCAGCGGACATCCAAGATCAGTTTTAATTTGACAGCTAATGTTCTTCTGGTATATTTTCATGAACCAAAACATCAATTTGGCCCCCCTTCACTGTAATTTAATTAATACCATTTCGAAAGAAAGTTTATTCGACAAATAATGTTCTGCTTGTGCTTGTGCTTTTACCCTACCTCAAGATCACTTTCTTAATCTCCCTGTCCATGAATAATTATACATGATCATGAACAAGAGTTCAATTGACAAATAATGTGTCGCTGGTATATCTTCACTCTACCCTCACAACAGTTATGATCACCTTGTACTGTGATTATTCAGAGTCGATCTTCAACAATATTTCATAACCTGATGATATTCCGCTGATATATCTTCACTCAATCTCAACATGACATTTTGAACACCCTGTACTTTAATTTGTGGTGTTTAATGGAGATTCATTCATCTAATAAAGTTCTGCTGGTATATCCATACTCTACCTTGACATCACTTTTTGAAAACGCTATACTTTTATTAATCAAATACGATATCTACAATATTTTGATAATCAGATAATATTCCGCTGGTATAACTGAACTCTGCCTTCAAATAATGTTTTGAGCAAACTGTAGCTATTAATTAAATACGATCTTCAACAATATTTAAATAACGAGATAATATACCTCTGGTATAACAATTAACTCTACCTCAAAATATATTTTTTCAACACCTTGTACTGTAATTAGTCAAATAGATCTCCAACGATATTTTAATAATGAGATTATATTCCGCTGGTATAACTTGACTCTACCATAACATGATTTTTTGAACACACTGTACTGTTATTGATCAAATACGATATCAACAATATTTTGATAATCAAAATAACTTATAACTCAATTCTACCATGAAATAATTTTCTGAGCACCCTGTATGTACTGTGATTAATCAAATGCGATCTTCAACAATATTTTAATAAGAAGATAATATTCCGCTGGTATAACTTAACTCTACCTTAACATCACTCTTTGGACACCCTGTACTGTTATTAATTGAATTCCATCTGATTTGAGAGTTTATTTGACAAATAATGATCTGCTGGTATATGATTACTCTTCCTCAACAATACTTTCTTGATCACCCTATACTGTAATCAAATATGACCTACAAACATATTTTAATAATCAAATAATGTTCCGCTGGTATATCTTTACGCTACATCCATATAATTTTGGAACACCCTATTCTTTAATTTTGTGGTATTTAATGGAGATTAATCAATCTTATAATGATAAGCTGGTATATCTCTACTCTACCTTAACAACTCTTTCTTGTTCACCCTGTACTGTAATTAAATATATTCTTCAACATTATTTCATTAATCAAATAATGTTCCGTTGGTATATCTTTACTCTACCTCACATTAATTTTTGGACACCCCTTAGGCGTACTGTAATATCACTTTTTGGTTACCCCTCAATGTAATTGATTGAATTCAATCTAATATTACAGTTTATTCGAAAAATACATGATTTTTTGGACACCCTATATAGTAATTAATTGAATGTGGTGCTTAACGGAGGTTCACACATCTAATAATGCTCTGCTGGTATATCTTTACTCTACCTTAACTTTACTTCTTGGTACCCTGTTGTTTAATTGGACCGCCTCGTAGTACATATATGCTGGTACTAGATTACTCTCCTGTCTATTTCGACTAATACAAATATACTGGGGAGAGTAAACTTACACCGGCATATTTGTATTAGAGAGTAATATTGTGCTGGCATCGTTTTACTCTAGAGTAAACTTGTGCCGGCATTGTATTACTCTCTAATACAAATATGCCGAGTACGAATATGCCATGACACCGGTATTACCAAGTCTAGTTAGCCTTTGTCTGACAGTTCAAACTTGTTATCACCATGGTTACCTGTGGTATTTGTTTTCACCAACTCTCAAATAAATACTAACTGGACTTGGTAATACTGGACCTTAGTCAACTTGAAATGTAATTCTATAATTATTTTTCTCTTTTTATTATTAGTTTTTTTTATTTTATTATCCTGATTTTATAACTCATTTTTACGTTTGGCAAAACTATTCCAAATGTATAGTGAGTGTATAGTGAGCTCCACTTCATGGTCATCATTCATCGTAAGGATGAGCAGCCGTCATGAATAAATCATTCTCTCTCTCTTACTAACTGCTTTGTCTCCAGTTTGATGTAACTCGTCTATTGACTATTTCCACTACGGAACAACCGACAATCATTTTGAATTTCATTTGACTCATTTTCATGTTCAAAGAATAAAAGTGTACGGATCTCTTCGACTGCTCAAGTTTCATCTCCACCTATGAGTGGGCCGACTTAACTCGCGGTATTTGGCCTACCTTACAAAACCAAGCCGATAGTATTGATTAGCAAATCAAACCAAACCGAAAACAAAATTAAGTTATTATATTATTAATAATTAATGATCGACTATTATTATTTTAGAAAAGAACCGCCGCCGTTTGTGATTATATAAAACTGTGGGTGGCTTTACATATTATCGTTACGTCATTCCTGACATTCTTCCGCTTCTCTCTCTCTCTCTCTCTCTCGTGTTACCTTGGCAATAACCAAACCCAAACAATGGTTTAATTATGAAGAATTTTGATAATTAAATGTGTGTGTGTGTGACGCCAGGCCGGCCGGCCGGCCAGGTCTTGTTGACCGTGGAATGTGTGCCGGGGTGTTCTGTATAAGGCTGGGGTGGAGTGTCGATCTAGTCACCGTGCAGTAGGACGTGAGGTTGTTTTGCATCGAGCTCTGTCACCTGGCCTCTGTACTCGGGTGGGATTGGATTACGCGGCTTACATGAGATTCAAAGTTGGAGAGCAAATGTAAAGACAATTGTTGCATTGTGATGTTACATATTGTTTTGATTGGAATGGAAAAGTTGAAAGGATAAATAATGGTGTATTTGTATATGAATGAAGGTAGGCTGTTAGTTGAGGTGCAAATTAAAACAGATAAATACACAATATTGGTGTTATTTCGCATAAATATACCTATCAAATATGAAATATATATGAATGTATTATGAATATGGAATTTTATATAAACATATATACAAAAATACCCAACAGCTACTGATAATTGAATTGATGAATTGTATTGAATGATTTTTTGAATATATCATATATATATATATATATATATATATATATATATATATATATATATATATATATATATATATATATATATATATATATATATATATATATATATATATATATATATATATATATATATATATAAATATATATATATAAATATATATATATATATATATATATATATATATATATATATATATATATATATATATATATATATTTATATTTATATATATATATATATATATATATATATATATATATATATATATATATATATATATATATATATATATATATATAAATATTTATATATGTATATATATATATATATATATATATATATATATATATATATATATATATATATATATATATATGTATATATATATATATATATATATATATATATATATATATATATATATATATATGAACATATAGATAATAATTCTCAACAGCTACCGATAATTGGACTAATGAAATGTATAGTGATTTTTTGAATATATTATATATAAACATATTTTCAAAAATACTCAGCAGCTACTGATGATTGAATTGATAAAATGTATCAAAAAATATATCAGAAGAAACTCAACATTGAAAACTTGACGCAAAGCCATCGTTTCCCAATAAAGGCAAAATATGAAAGTTTATGATCGTTTGAACGGGGCTCCACAAGGGCGATCTCACCACCCCAAGGAAATAGTTGGAACCGAGACGCGTGGCCGAGTGGTAACACACTGAACCGTCATTCGGGAGACCGGGGTTCGATTCCCGCCATGGTCGACCATCCTGGCAGGGGTTTTTCGTTGTTGCCTCTGTCGTTCAGATTGATACTGGGATGGTTCCTTAACAACAGGCCACCACCGACTCCTTCCCACCATCCAAAACACCTAATAAAATAACATTTCATCTCATCATCTCATCATCTCATTCATCATCCACCGACGCCAACAGATCGTAGCCATCAGTATAGTGCATCGTTGAAACCCAATATTAAAAAAATATATCTATAAATAGTGGGATATAATAGCTGATTCAACACACTATATCTTATCTATCTTCTCCTTTTCTAATGTTTCTCTTCTCTTTATCTTGTTCTCTTTTTTTATGCCAAATCTTCATTGCTTGTTCCACTTGAAAATGAACTTGTGCAGTAGGGAAAGAAAACTTCGATCTAAAAATAGCGGAGCTATCAAATGCATGAAATAGTAATTTATAATTATTTTCAAAAGTTGCTCAATTATTAATCATTCATATTAAGTAATAAGTAAACGATTAGAAAAAATAACGCAATTTTTAATAACATACTATTTCAGTTCCTCAACTTCACAAATTGAGAGGGTAGTAGGACAATTTGTCAGGCACCTGTTTCATGGGAGGAGGACAATTTGCCAGCGGACAATTTGCCAGGCAAAGTTTGGGGGGAGGACAATTCGCCAGGCTTGACTGTGGGGTGGAGGACAATTTGCCAGCCAAATTTTGGAGGGAGGACAATTTTCCAAGCTTGACTGTGGGGGGAGGACAATTTGCCAGTCACAGTTTGGGGGGGAGGACAATTTGCCAGGCTTGACTGTGGGGGGAGGACAATTTGCCAGCCAAAGTTTGAGGGGGAGGACAATTTGCCAGGCTTGACTGTGGGAGGAGGACAATTTGCCAGACAAAGTTTGAGGGGGAGGACAATTTGCCAGTCACAGTTTGGGGGGGAGGAAAAATTTGCCAGACAAAATTTGGGGGGAGGACAATTTGCCAGGCTTGACTGTGGGGGGAGGACAATTTGCCAGACAAAGTTTGAGGGGGAGAACAATTTGTCAGGCTTGACTGTGGGGGGAGGACAATTTGCCAGACAAAGTTTGAGGGGGAGGACAATTTGTCAGGCTTGACTGTGGGGGGAGGACAATTTGCCAGTCACAGCTTGGGGGCGAGGGAAATTTGCCAGACAAAGCTTGGGGGAGGACAATTTGCCAGACAAAGTTTGGGGGGGAGGAAAATTTGCCAGACAAAGTTTGGGGGGTAGGAAAATTTGCCAGACAAAGTTTGAGGGGGAGGACAATTTGTCAGACAAAGTTTGGGGGGAGGAAAATTTGCCAGACAATGTTTGGGGGAAGGACAATTTGCCAGACAAAGTATGGGGGGGAGAAAATTTGCCGGACAAAGTTTGGGGGGGAGGAAAATTTGCCAGACAAAGTTTGAGGGGGAGGACAATTTGCCAGACAAAGTTTGGGGGGGGGAGGAAAATTTGCCAGACAAAGTTTGGGGGGGAGGACAATTTGCCAGACAAAGTTTGGGGGGAGGACAATTTGCCAGACAAAGTTTGGGGGGAGGACAATTTGCCAGACAATGTTTGGGGGGGGAGGAAAATTTGCCAGACAAAGTTTGGAGGGGAGGAAAATTTGCCAGACAAAGTTTGGGGGGGAGGACAATTTGCCAGACAAAGTTTGGGGGGAGGACAATTTGCCAGGCGCTTGTTTTTGAACTATCACTATTCGCTAAAAGTTGTACGAAATGGAAGAATGAAATATTTTCTATCAGACTGATAATCAGGCAATGCGATCAAATTGTTTATTCATTTTCATTTTCATTTTCATCCGAGTAGATTTCATTATATACCGGTAATGAAACATTTTCGAGTGAATTATTTGGACCGTCAAGGATAAAATAAAAGATTATGAAATGCACTCAACATACAAACAAGAAAATATACATGAATTGATATAAATGGTGGATGCTATGTTTTTCAAATACCAAGTGAAGTATTGGAATTAAGAACAACTATAACAATCAAGTCGATCAATATAAAAAGTACATAACAATATTAAAACAGAAAGTTATAGGCCTAATTGAAAGTAAAAATTGAAAATTAAAATTCAGTTGGTCAATAGTTATAGTTTGAAATGTCAATTTGTGATATGAAATGAAGGTCTTAGATTTTGATCACTTTTAGAGACATTATTTAGTATGCTTGCAGCATATATAAAGCTCTTCAATACTTTAATACGTTCATACACATGGCCTCACCAATTCGATTAAAACATCACCAAATAATTGTTGGTCAAATACAATTATGCGATTGTGTAGAAAGTAATCTTTTTCTCAATGTAGGCGTTGAATAAAAGTTCAAATGATGCATATCGACAGTCAATATATGTATCATTTAACTCATATTCAACGCCTACATTGGGGAAAAAGTTATATCCTACACAATTGTATAATAATTGTACATGACCAAACAATAATTTGGCAACGTTTTGATTGAATTGGTGAGGCCGTGTGAATAAACAATTCGATCACATATCTTCATATCTTGATTAGGGCTATCCGGGATTTTACGCGCTCATTCATGGGCGCCGCCATGTTGGCTTTGTCAACAAACTGACTTTTGTTGACAATTCCTACACCTCATTAATGGCGGCTAGTCTAATGCGCGCGCAAAGGATCATGGTACAGTAATGGCGAAAATATAATGGCTCATGTCAAGGTGATGAACTAGGAAAGCGCGGGGTATGCTTTGTGAGATGAGCTTAGAAGTTTGGAAATCTAGAATAGAAAATATTCTCTCACCTCAATCCACATCTACGGACATTGGATCACTTCAAACGTTCAACAACGTTACCTGCAAATTATTGATATTTATAGAGCTGCAACCTGTTGCATATGCACTTTGCAAAACCAATTGACCTCAATATTCAGTAAAACGTATACTTTTATCGCGTTTTATTTGTTATTTTCCATTGGATTGTTGTGTAAGTCACTGAAAATATGCACTGTAGTGTTTTCCATATTCAGTGAAAATTTTGAAGCTTTTGAAAATTTTCATAATTCAAGTATTTTCTATGCGGGTTATTCTTATGGGGATTTTCCAAACTTTCCGATTTTTTCAGGAAAAACCGTTCAAACAATTTTTCTGAAAAACAATCCTAACCTATTCTGGTATGACGTCAATATGTGAACAAAGTTTCGAGTTGATTAGATTGTTTTTCCGACTTGTATGCCGCGTACAAAATAACAAAAAAAAAACATAAAAACGAAGCCCAATTTTTTTCGGTATATGGAATGAAAATCTTCGCTACGCTCATCAGAAAATATGTTATTCATCAATTTCGTACAAGTTTGAGCGAATAGTAATAGTTTAAAAACAACCGCCTGGCAAATTGTCCTCTCCCCCAAACTTTGACTGGCAAATTGTCCTCCCCCCAAACTTTGACTGGCAAATTGTCCTCCCCCCACAGTCAAGCCTGGAAAACTGTCCTCCCCACACAGTCAAGCCTGGCAAATTGTCCTCCCCCCACAGTCAAGCCTGGCAAAGTGTCCTCCCCCCACAGTCAAGCCTGGCAAATTGTCCTCCCCCTACAGTCAAGCCTGGCAAATTGTCCTCCCTCACAAACTTTGACTGGCAAATTGTCCTCCCCTCACAGTCGAGTCTGACCAATTGTCCTCCCCCCAAACTTTGACTGGCAAATTGTCCCCCCCCCCCTAAAACAGGTGCCTGGCAAATGGTCCTCCCCCCACGATCCAGCCTGGCCAATTGTCCTCCCCCCCCTAATACAGGTGCCTGGCAAATTGTCCTCCCCCCAAACTTTGACTGGCAAATTGTCCTCGCCCCATGATCTAGCCTGGCAAATTGTCCTCTCCCCAAACTTTGACTGGCAAATTGTCCTCCCCCCATGATCCAGCCTGGCAAATTGTCCTCCCCTCCAAACTTTGACTGGAAAATTGTCCTCCCCCCACAGTCAAGCCTGGCCAATTGTCTTCCCCCCCCCAAACTTTGACTGGCAAATTGTCCTCCCCTCCAAACTTTGACTGGAAAATTGTCCTCCCCCCACAGTCAAGCCTGGCCAATTGTCTTCCCCCCAAACTTTGACTGGCAAATTGTCCTCCCCCCCTAAAACAGGTGCCTGGCAGATGGTCTTCCCCCCATGATCCAGCCTGGCAAATTGTCCTCCCCCCCTAAAACAGGTGCCTGGCAAATTGTCCGCTGGCAAATAATTGTCCGTACACCAATTGAAAGAACGTCGACTAGATTAAACTTCGAGCCTGGTTTGCTAATGTATAACGTTGTACCGGAACGCCTTTGAGCCTGGTTTGCTAATGTATAACGTTGTACCGGAACGCCTTTGAGCCTGGTTTGCTAATGTATAACGTTGTACCGGAACGCCTTTGAGCCTGGTTTGCTAATGTATAACGTTGTACCGGAACGCCTTTGAGCCTGGTTTGCTAATGTATAACGTTGTACCGGAACGCCTTTGAGCCTGGTTTGCTAATGTATAACGTTGTACCGGAACGCCTTCGAGCCTGGTTTGCTAATGTATAACGTTGTACCGGAACGCCTTCGAGCCTGGTTTGCTAATGTATAACGTTGTACCGGAACGCCTTCGAGCCTGGTTTGCTAATGTATAACGTTGTACCGGAACGCCTTTGAGCCTGGTTTGCTAATGTATAACGTTGTACCGGAACGCCACAAAGCAGCGTTCCGATTCGTTTCTTGATAAAGTGTGTGCACAAATGCATAATTTTGTTATAAAATTGACATTCGAAGTATGTTTCATCTTCTTTTTCTGTCTGATGGTTTTCCATTTCCAGTCCGACACTGTTTCACATTTTCAGGGGAAAAACATGTTTTCAGGGAGACTAGTAGAAAGTTAATTAGCAGTGAGAAAAATTAAGATCCATTTTGTTTGAAGCCATATATTCTATTCAAATTCGAGGGGTGGAGGGGAGAGGGGGGGGGGGGCGTAAAACTGTGTTCTAGCGTTCCAATTAATTTGTCTTCATAAGCTATCCCCTATCATAAAGATGTTTTTTCTTCTCGTTGGAGAAAAAAAAATATAACTCATTATTGTTTTTTTTTTCTTTTTTTATATTATCGAAACTTGATACAAAATCATTGATCCCCAATTAAGTCTATGGATGGAAGATAGGATCGTATGGACGGGGCACCACAAGGGCGATCTTACCACCCCATTTTGATTATTTAAAACTAATGAACTTCAACACCAAGACTGCGCTGTCTGTCACCATAATTTTCCGCCGCAGATGAAAGTCTTTCAGTTTCCGAAAGTCCGGAACACATTATAAGTAAAAACCGTTTCTGTGATAAATATCCGGACATTACCAGCATTGGTGTTAAGAGTGAACAAAACACACGATTGTTGATATATTCCACTTTAAACCAAGTCTCTTGGGCAATGATCACTTCATTCCATCAACAGCAGATGTCAAGTTTATCATTATACAAATTGGACAAATAAATGAGTGATGGACCTACAATGTTATAATTAGGCCTATCACTCCACTAATTAATGGTCGAGGCCAATTAGTACTTCATCCAAGCATTTGCTTCGAGGACTGTGGGAAACCACGACAAACCTAGTCAGGATGGAGGATTGTATTGTGAAGTAAATTGTGAATTATTAGTATAAAATATTCCATTCGGTTTCCATTGGAAGTACGTATATCCTGGTGCAGCTATAACTTCATTAGTTATTGCTATTCCTATTCCTATGTAGGCTCGTAATCTTGGAATATAAATTGTACTTGTTCATACTGTCTTTCTTTATCAAATTCTTTCAGTATTTTTTTTTTTTTGAATAATTATACATTCATTTATTTTTCATCTATCTCGGTTTACTTTTACTGCCAACAATACATTATTACAAGTATAAAGCTCTTGTCTTTATCGTCTTGGGCGTTTTGCATGTTTTCGTGTGCGTTTCTCGCTGGTGTCTCGGTCTTCTGTCGACCGGCCGTCCCGATCACGCGACGATTGAGATACTACTGTGCTGGTCATCGTTTTATTCACTTCAACTCAGTTGTATTTATTTTCGTGGAGAACACAACAAATGGCGAAATTCAGGTTTACATTGACTTGTCATAAGGCCGTACCATCATGTCTGCCTCTGCATTTAACGACATGATGTGTGATTAAACAATAGGCCCAATAGAGAATCAATGATATGAGTGAAATAAAAATGATGATGACAATTTTTCAAATCATTTTTCATTATATGATATACAATAATAATAATGATAATAATAATAGAAATAATAACATATATACAAATCAACTATAAGAATGAAATATGGACATTTCGCAATGAATTACAATAATATTATTAGTATGCCTTGCCACTAGTCCGAGGCGTATGAAGGAGTCCATCTTCTCGAACCAGTGTCATAGAAGTAGAATTATACCAAGCTCTATACGACATTCTATTCTTGACAATTCAATCAGTTCAAGATGACACCTCACATTCAGGGTATCCACTCACGTATTACCGCTGTTGCCGCATGCGGAACCGCTGTTGCCGCAAGCGGAACCTCTGTTGCCGCATGCGGAACCTCTGTTGCCGCATGCGGAACCGCTGTTGCCGCATGCGGAACCGCTGTTGCCGCATGCGGAACCGCTGTTGCCGCATGCGGAACCGCTGTTGCCGCATGCGGAACCGCTGTTGCCGCATGCGGAACCGCTGTTGCCGCATGCGGAACCGCTGTTGCCGCATGCCGAACCGCTGTTGCCGCATGCGGAACCGCTGTTGCCGCATGCGGAACCGCTGTTGCCGCATGTTGAACCGCTGTTGCCACATGCGGAATCTCTGTTGTCGCATGCGGAACCTCTGTTGCCGCATGCCGAGCTGTTGTTGCCGCATGCGGAACAACTGTTGTCGCATACGGAACCTCTGTTGCCGCATGCGGAACGGCTGTTGCCGCATGCGGAACGGCTGTTGCCGCATGCGGATCCGCTGTTGCCGCATGCGACATCTCTGTTGTCGCATACGGAACGTCTGTTGCCGCATGCCGAACTGCTGTTGCCGCAAGCGGAATCTCTGTTGTCGCATACGGAACCTCTGTTGCCGCATGCCGAACTGCTGTTGCCGCATGCGGAACCGCTGTTGTCGCATGCGGAACCACTGTTGCCGCATGCGGAACCGTTGTTGCCGCATGTTGAACCGCTGTTGCCGCATGTTGAACCGCTGTTGTCGCATGCGGGACCTCTGTTGCCGCATGCCGAACTGTTGTTGCCGCATGCGGAACCGCTGTTATCGCATGCGGAACCACTGTTATCGTATGTTGAACCGCTGTTGCCGCATGTTGAACCGCTGTTGTCGCATGCGGGACCTCTGTTGCCGCATGCCGAACTGTTGTTGCCGCATGCGACATCTCTGTTGTCGCATACGGAACGTCTGTTGCCGCATGCCGAACTGCTGTTGCCGCAAGCGGAATCTCTGTTGTCGCATACGGAACCTCTGTTGCCGCATGCCGAACTGCTGTTGCCGCATGCGGAACCGCTGTTGTCGCATGCGGAACCACTGTTGCCGCATGCGGAACCGCTGTTGCCGCATGTTGAACCGCTGTTGCCGCATGTTGAACCGCTGTTGTCGCATGCGGGACCTCTGTTGCCGCATGCCGAACTGTTGTTGCCGCATGCGGAACCGCTGTTATCGCATGCGGAACCACTGTTATCGTATGTTGAACCGCTGTTGCCGCATGTTGAACCGCTGTTGTCGCATGCGGGACCTCTGTTGCCGCATGCCGAACTGTTGTTGCCGCATGCGACATCTCTGTTGTCGCATACGGAACGTCTGTTGCCGCATGCCGAACTGCTGTTGCCGCATGCGGAACCGCTGTTGTCGCATGCGGAACCTCTGTTGCCGCATGCGGAACCTCTGTTGCCGCATGCGGAACCTCTGTTGCCGCATGCGGAACCTCTGTTGCCGCATGCGAGGTGCTCAGTTCGATGCAAGGTACGACTCGGGCAATTGATATTCGACATCAGTTTCCGATAAACTTTCTCTGAAACACACATAGCTCATCTGATCCGCATCTCGTGGCAGTCCATCAGCTCTTTCAGATCACTTTTGAACGGTGTGTAAAGCCTAGTTCACAATTGCAATAGTGATTAAGGAGTATGGAATATGGTATAGTGTTATAGCGACACAGGTGGGCCACGATAGCCGCTTATTTCAACTCTGGGTTCGTAAGTAGTTTATTTCATAAATTTAGATTAGTGAATACTAAACACTAAAATACAGTATTATAATAATATTGTGAATAATGAATTATAATAAATGGATAATATATTTTATCCAGTATTTTACGTTTTATTATGACAGAAAGTAAATTACTATTTCATAAATGTACGTTTACCATAGACGGCAGTCATTTGACTCCAGTAGTCCCGTTATCTGATTGGTCAGAATGTTGCTGTTATAAGGAATAGTCATAAGAAATGGATTTATTTTATCTCTTATTCCTTATACCATATCACTATACCACATTTTCTCATTGTGAACGGTAACACGGAAATGCCATCATCCATTTCGTTCCAGCAATACCAAATTCCATATTCCATGATTCAGGATCACTATTTCAATTGTGAACTGGGCTTGGGATAACACAATTCTAATACGGGGAAAAAAGAAAATAATTTTAATTCCCTCTATTGGGAATGTGAACTGAAAAAATGACATTTTTTCAAATTTTCTTTTTTTTTTTACTCAAAATATTGTTTAATCTAATAGTTATACTGTCCTGAAAGTTCCATGTTATAACTCATTCGGTTGTATTTCAGAGAAAATGTTTGAGGATTGCTTGCAAGCTGGCTTTACCTGCTTTCCCTGGATTATTGGGGGGTGTTACTGAACTTTAAACATTGATAACTCAGTAACACTTTTACCCACGCTTTTGTTGTTTTGATTTCCCACTGGTTTTCAATGATGAGGCATTAGAAAGCTGTGGTTTGTCTTATTATGTAATTAATTAATTCTTACACCAAAATTGGTATTCCAAAAACATTTTAAAATCATAACTCTTCCCAAAATGTCATACGAATATGTTTCATATCCACAGACGTTCACTTTTCAGTGAACATTCCCCTCAAATAGTTCAAGTTATGACTGTATTGAACATTCCCCTCAAATAGTTCAAGTCATGACTGTATTGAACATCACCCTCAAATAGTTCAAGTCATGACTGTATTGAACATTCCCCTCAAATAGTTCAAGTTATGACTGTAGTGAACATTCCCCTCAAATAGTTCAAGTTATGACTGTATTGAACATTCCCCTCAAATAGTTCAAGTCATGACTGTATTGAACATTCCCCTCAAATAGTTCAAGTCATGACTGTATTGAACATCACCCTCAAATAGTTCAAGTCATGACTGTATTGAACATTCCCCTCAAATAGTTCAAGTCATGACTGTATAGAACATTCCCCTCAAATAGTTCAAGTCATGACTGTATTGAACATTCCCCTCAGATAGTTCCAGTCATGACTGTATTGAACATCACCCTCAAATAGTTCAAGTCATGACTGTATTGAACATCACCCTCAAATAGTTCAAGTCATGACTGTATTGAACATTCCCCTCAAATAGTTCAAGTTATGACTGTATTGAACATTCCCCTCAAATAGTTCAAGTCATGACTGTATTGCACATTCCCCTCAAATAGTTCAAGTCATGACTGTATTGAACATTCCCCTCAAATAGTTCAAGTTATGACTGTATTGAACATTCCCCTCAAATAGTTCAAGTCATGACTGTATTGAACATCACCCTCAAATAGTTCAAGTCATGACTGTATTGAACATCACCCTCAAATAGTTCAAGTCATGACTGTATTGAACATTCCCCTCAAATAGTTCAAGTCATGACTGTATTGAACATCACCCTCAAATAGTTCAAGTCATGACTGTATTGAACATTCCCCTCAAATAGTTCAAGTCATGACTGTATTGAACATTCCCCTCAAATAGTTCAAGTCATGACTGTATTGAACATTCCCCTCAGATAGTTCCAGTCATGACTGTATTGAACATCACCCTCAAATAGTTCAAGTCATGACTGTATTGAACATCACCCTCAAATAGTTCAAGTCATGACTGTATTGAACATTCCCCTCAAATAGTTCAAGTCATGACTGTATTGAACATTCCCCTCAAATAGTTCAATTCATGACTGTATTGAACATTCCCCTCAGATAGTTCCAGTCATGACTGTATTGAACATCACCCTCAAATAGTTCAAGTCATGACTGTATTGAACATCACCCTCAAATAGTTCAAGTCATGACTGTATTGAACATTCCCCTCAAATAGTTCAAGTTATGACCGTATTGAACATTCCCCTCAAATAGTTCAAGTTATGACTGTATTGAACATTCCCCTCAAATAGTTCAAGTCATGACTGTATTGAACATTCCCCTCAAATAGTTCAAGTCATGACTATATTGAACATCACCCTCAAATAGTTCAAGTCATGACTGTATTGAACATTCCCCTCAAATAGTTCAAGTCATGACTGTATTGAACATTCCCCTCAAATAGTTCAAGTCATGACTGTATTGAACATTCCCCTCAAATAGTTCAAGTCATGACTGTATTGAACATTCCCCTCAAATAGTTCAAGTCATGACTGTATTGAACATTCCCCTCAAATAGTTCAAGTCATGACTGTATTGAACATTCCCCTCAAATAGTTCAAGTCATGACTGTATTGAACATTCCCCTCAAATAGTTCAAGTCATGACTGTATTGAACATTCCCCTCAAATAGTTCCAGTCATGACTGTATTGAACATTCCCCTCAAATAGTTCAAGTCATGACTGTATTGAACATTCCCCTCAAATAGTTCCAATCATGACTGTATTGAACATTCCCCTCAAATAGTTCAAGTCATGACTGTATTGAACATTCCCCTCAAATAGTTCAAGTCATGACTGTATTGAACATTTATCGTATCATTGGCAAAGATATACAGTTAAGCCATTTTTTCAGCTGTAGTCTATACCTAGTTTGGCAATGATGTGATGTAGGTTCAATAGTGTTTTACTAATATCATCCTAAAGATATGAAAAATATCTATATTTTCCACATTAGAATTTCGATATCTCATACCGTTCGAAAGTTATCGCCAAAAAACTGATATCTCGCTAAATCGACTTCCTTGGACTCTGAACTGATTCGAGTACAAGCATAATGCATACAAATGGAGTGTATTTATCTAATCAATAGCCACAATAAAACTTGGTACCCAACATTCTTCGCATTCATTCTTTGAATGGTTTGTACCTCGGGCATCAGGTGCGGCTCTCCAGCGTTGTCTAGGGAGTATATTGACAACTGTGAGGAAATGGGGCCACCCTTAACAATACACATATATGTATATATATATTGTGGGCAACGAAAAAAAAGGTTCCCAGCGACAGTTCCCCCCCGATTCCCCCTATCTGACACTACTAGGTGGCGCCTTCTGCTTTCGTGGACACGGTGCTCGAATTGGGGGGGAGGGGTCATCTCCCAAAAGAGAAATTGTCTGTCACTTAAGAGTCCACGCGAGTCGATTTAGCGAAATATCAGTTTCTTGGTGATAACTTTTGAACGGTATGAGATATCAAAATTATAATACGCCAGAAACACAGATAATTATGATAGCTTCAAGATGATTTAAGTTTTGTCTATTTAAGTCGCGTTGCATAAATGTCAAGCGTCGACAGCTAAAAAAAAAAAAACAATTTTTAGCTGTCGACGCTTGTCAGTTATGCGACGTGACTGAAAGAGTCATAACTTATAGTATATTGAAGCTACTATAATTATATGTGTTTCTGGCTTATTATAATTTTGATATCTCATACCGTTCAAAAGTTATCACCAAGAAACTGATATTTCGATAAATCGACTCCCGGGGACTATTGAATGACATTACAACCTTGAAACTAGATTTTAACGAACTATTACAATATTTATTCCCCTAATTTTAGAGGAAACTAGAAATCACCATCTCAATTTCAGAAATTGTAATCTACACTGAGTCGTGACATGAGACATGACAGTGTAGACATGACTCAATTCTGTCTATGTATCGACACAGACTCGGTGCTGTCTACGTCATGAGAGCCCACGTTCCTTCTTGGTAGTATCTGTATTCCGGTATACGCTCTTCAGCGCCCCCCTCAAGGCCCACAGCGCCCCCCTCAAGGCCCACAGCGCCCCCCTCAAGGCCCACAGCAACCCCATCAAGGCCCACAGCGCCCCCATCAAGGCCCACAGCGTCCCCATCAAGGCCCACAGCGCCCCCTCAAGGCCCACAGCGCCCCCCTCAAGGCCCACAGCGCCCCCTCAAGGCCCACAGCGCCCCCATCAAGGCCCACAGCGCCCTCATCAAGGCCCACAGCGTCCCATCAAGGCCCACAGCGCCCCCTCAAGGCCCACAGCGCCCCCCTCAAGGCCCACAGCGCCCCCTCAAGGCCCACAGCGCCCCCATCAAGGCCCACAGCGCCCTCATCAAGGCCCACAGCGTCCCATCAAGGCCCACAGCGCCCCCTCAAGGCCCACAGCGCCCCCCTCAAGGCCCACAGCGCCCCCATCAAGGCCCACAGCGCCCCCATCAAGGCCCACAGCGCCCCCTCAAGGCCCACAGCGCCCCCATCAAGGCCCACAGCGCCCCCATCAAGGCCCACAGCGCCCCCCTCAAGGCCCACAGCGCCCCCATCAAGGCCCACAGCGCCCCCCTCAAGGCCACAGCGCCCCCATCAAGGCCCACAGCGCCCCCGTCAAGGGCGCCCCCATCAAGGCCACAGCCCCCCCCTCAAGGCCCACAGCGCCCCCATCAAGGCCCACAGCGCCCCCCTAAAGGCCCACAGCGCCCCCATCAAGCCCACAGCGCCCCCCTCAAGGCCCACAGCGCCCCCCTCAAGGCCTACAGCGCCCCCCTCAAGGCCCACAGCGCCCCCCTCAAGGCCACAGCGCCCCCCTCAAGTCTCACAGCGCCCCCATCAAGGCCCACAGCGCCCCCATCAAGGCCCACAGCGCCCCATCAAGGCCCACAGCGCCCTCATCAAGGCTCACAGCGCCCCCATCAAGGCCCACAGCGTCCCCATCAAGGCTCACAGCGCCCCCATCAAGGCCCACAGCGCCCCATCAAGGCCCACAGCGCCCCATCAAGACCAAAGCGCCCCCATCAAGGCCCACAGCGCCCCCATCAAGCCCACAGCGCCCTCCTCAAGGCCCACAGCGCCCCCCTCAAGGCCCACAGCGCCCTCATCAAGGCCCACAGCGCCCCCGTCAAGGCCCACAGCGCCCCCATCAAGGCCCACAGCGTCCCCATCAAGGCCCACAGCGCCCCCATCAAGGCCACAGCGCCCCCATCAAGGCCACAGCGCCCCCATCAAGGCCACAGCACCCCCATCAAGGCCCACAGCGCCCCCATCAAGGCCACAGCACCCCCATCAAGGCCCACAGCGCCCCCATCAAGGCCCACAGCGCTGTGATTCAATGTTCAATATCAATAATAGCGATTGAACTGAACTACCACCGACTTCTACAATGCGGAGATACGATTCAAAGTTTGCCCCACGTTCATATTTCTACACAGAATTGGCAATGCCTGGGCCTACGTCATGACTCGTTCGTGATACACATTAATTATTAGACGAGCTTCAGCGAGGATTCAATTTGACATACTGAAAAAAATTGGTGTTCGTTTTTATGTTTTTTTTTTTTTTTTTTTTTTTTTTTATGTTTTTTTGTCGGTTCTCCACAGGTCAAACGGCTACAGCTATCAACTTCAAACTTTTTTTTGTCATGGTTCCTCATCTAACTTAGATCTGTATAGTTTTGTGGCATTATCGGGTGGTAACTTTTTTTTTATGAATTTTAGAAATTTCAAAAATCCCCATTAGAATAACCCGGAGGAAAATACTTGAAAAATCAAAATTTTTTAAGACCTCTCAAATTTTCGCCGAATATAAAGGAAACTATTAAGCACATTTTGAGAGATTTTTCGCATCAATCGGATGAGAAATAACGAAGAAAACGCATTTATAAAGCATTTTCCCATCAATTTAGGCTATTACGGGAACCAATTAAATCTATAGCAACAAGTGTCACCAATTAATTCAAAACGATTTAAATGAATGAAGAGGAAGGCCGTGACATAACTGATTCTCGTAAGGTTTTTGAACGTTTGGAGTGATCCAAGGTCTGTAGATGTAGATTGGGTTGACAAATTATTTTTCATTCCAGATTTCTATACCCCTAAGCTCGTCTAACAACGCGCATCCCGCGTTTTCCTAGTTAGACGAGCTTTAGCGAGGATTCGATTTGACATACTGAAAAAAATTGGTGTTCGTTTTTATGTTTTTTTTTTGTTTTTGTTTTTATGTTTTTTTGTCGGTTCTCCACAGGTCAAACGGCTACAGCTATCAACTTCAAACTTTTTTTCGTCATGGTTCCTCATCTAACTTAGATCTGTATAGTTTTGTGGCATTATCGGGTAGTAACTTTTTTTTTTATGAATTTTAGAAATTTCAAAAATCCCCATTAGAATAACCCGGAGGAAAATACTTGAAAAATCAAAATTTTTCAAGACCTCTCAAATTTTCGCCGAATATAAAGGAAACTAATAAGCACATTTTGAGAGATTTTTCGCATCAATCGGATGAGAAATAACGAAGAAAACGCATTTATAAAGCATTTTCCCATCAATTTAGGCTATTACGGGAACCAATTAAATCTATAGCAACAAGTGTCACCAATTAATTCAAAACGATTGAAATGAATGAAGAGGAAGGCCGTGTCATAACTGATTCTCGAAAGGTTTTTGAACGTTTGGAGTGATCCAAGGTCTGTAGATGTAGATTGGGTTGACAAATTATTTTTCATTCTAGATTTCTATACCCCTAAGCTCGTCTAACAACGCGCATCCCGCGTTTTCCTAGTTAATCAATTATAATATCTGGAATTGAGATGATGATTTCTAGTTTTCTCTAAAATTAGGGGAATAAATATCGTCAGTATCAATTATAATCTAGTTTCAGGGCTGTGATGACCTTGAATGAGCCGTCACTCTCAGACCGAGTCTCCTCACCGAGACGCGTGGCCGAGTGGTAACACACTAAACCGTCATTCAGGAGATCGGGGTTCGATTCCCGCCATGGCCGACCATCCTGACAGCGGTTTCTCGTGGTGCCCCTCTGTCGTTCTGGTTGATACTGGGATGGTTCCTTAACAACAGGCCACCACCGACTCCTTCTCACCATCCAAAACACCTAATAAAATAACCTATCATCTCGTCATCCCATCATCTCATTCATCATCCACCGACGCCAACAGATCGTAGCCATCAGTATAGTGCATCGTTAAAACCCAATATAAAAAAAATAAAATCTTCGACTACTTCACAAACCGGTGAGAACTCGAGTCCACCGACGTTGCGTGCACGCGTGACTGCTCGGGGGGGGGGGGGGGAGTTGTGTGGTCAACAATAGCCATCCGGACTCGAACTCCGACTTTGTTTTGACGCCAGGTTGGCAGGCGTCAGTCGAAGCAGTCAATGAATGGCGGTGAGGCTACAAGTTTAGCCCATTCATGAGAATATGTGAATGGCTTCTTCAACCTTTCCATCTCTCCACATCTTCGCTTCGATTTTAGTTCGTGACAATTTTCGTTGTGGATCATGAGGGGAAGATGATACAGTTATCATCTTCAAACTTTTTTTCATCATGCTTCCCCATCCAACTCAGATCTGTATAGTTTTGTGGCATTATCGGATGGTAACTTTTTTCTTATAAATTTTAGAAATTTCAAAAATACACTTTAGAATAACACAGCGAAAAAAAAAGAAAATATTTTTATTTTACCCCAAAAATGAAATTTTGCGTGAACTTGGGTTACATTCTTATACACATTTATGAAAATTTTCAGCTTGATCGGGTGAGCCATTTTGAAGAAAAACCATAAAATGTGCTTAATTGGTACCACTCGAAGCAGTTTTGACCCATTTCTTACTTAAATCTCACTCAATTGGCGAATGTAGGCAAAAGTTTGGCATAAAAGTCGACATATTATTACTATCCGCTCGTCCAACAACGCATATATGGCGTTTTCCTAGTTTAATTCCTATACAAAATCTGAGAGTCTAAAAGTCTGCTTCCCGCTGTTAGCGTACCCTAGCACTTTATTATCAAATACTTATTATCAAACGAGCTTTAGCGAGGATTCAATTTGACATAATGAAAAAAATTGGTGTTCGTTTCTATTTTTTTTTTCAATGTTTTTTTGTCGGTTCTCCACAGGTCAAACGGCTACAGCTATCAACTTCAAACTTCTTCTCATCATGGTTCCTTATCTAACTTAGACCTGTATAGTTGTGTGGCATTATCGGGTGGTATCTTTTATTTTTATGGATTTTAGAAATTTCAAAAATACTCATTAGAATAACACGGTGGAAAAAAAATATTTCTATTTTCAAAAAAAAAATGAAATTTTGTTTGAAGTTGAATTACATCTTGACACACATTTCTGGAAATTCTCAGCTTGATCGGGTCAGCCATTTTGAAGAAAAAACATGAAATGTGCTAAATTGGTACCACTCGAAGCCGTGTTTACCCATGTACAACTTAAATGTCACCCAATTGGCGAATTAAGGCAGATCGAAATTTGGCAAAGAAGTCGACATACTATTACTTTCCGCTCGTCTAACAACGCATATATAGCGTTTTCCTAGTTATTCTAATTTTCAATCTATATTTGTTAAGCCACGTGATGAGATGATGAACACGATCCATTGATGCCATAATATATCCAATAATGATATTCAATATATTGATATACAAATAATCATATATGAATAAAAATATGTGTATATAATTTCACTGGTATACAGCTCTCGATATTAGGCTTCGATATAGGTGTCATTGTCATATAAATACATCTGTTTTCAAAATTTTAAAATTGAAACGTTATAGATGTACAGAGTATATGTACACATTGAATTTGTAATACATTCATATTATTTATAAAAAAAAAAACTCGTGAAAGTTCAAAAAATATAATATATGTGATAATTTAATATTTATTAATAGTAGGCCCTATAATTTTCAATGAAATATGATTAGATGAGCGTAGCGAAGATTCCATTTCACATACCGAAAAAAATGAGCTCCGTTTTTATGTTTTTTTCTGTTTGTTTGTTTGTGTGTTTGTTTGTAATTTTGTGCGTGACATACAGGTCAGGAAAAAGATACCTAATAACTTGAAACTTTTTCTACATATTCCTGTTATACCAGAATAGGCTGGGTTTGTTTTTCAGAAAAATCGGTCGGAAGGTTTTTCCGGCAAAAATTCGAAAAGTTTGAGAAATCCTCGTAAGAATAACACGGATGGAAAATACTTGAAAAATGAGAATTCTTCAAAAGTTCTCAAATTCTCATTGAATATGCAAAATACTATTGTACACCTTTTTAGAGATTTTTGCAACGATCTGATGACAAATAACAAAGAAAACGCAATAAAAGTGTAAATTTTATTGAATATTTGGATCAATTGGTTTTGCAAAGTGTATATGCGACAAGTTGCAGCACTATAAATATCAACAAGTTGCAGGTAAGGTTTTTGAACGTTTGAAGTAATCCAAGGTCCGTAAATGTGGGTTGAGCTGACAGAATATTTTTCATTCTAGATTTTCATACTTCTAAGCTCATATCACAGCGCACATCCCGCGTTTTCCCAGTATATACGAACTATTATTCAAATCTATTATTCCTATATCGTGCGTTAGGCCTAGGGTACAGTGCCTTATCAGCAGGAGACTTGTTGTGTGGGGAATAAAGTAGGGATCTTTGTGTCTCCCGACGCGTTTCTAATCAGGCACGGCGGGGATTTATGGGGCCGTGAAATACCAACCAGCATAACTTTCAGTCAAACAATTATTTCGAATTTATTCCAAATTGTGTACGATGTTCTGAGCCGCGATGTAGTGATACCAACCTATTTTATCATAATACAAAGAAAGTGACCCAACTCGCGTCTTGAAAGTGAAATATTTCCGGGGTCAGAATCTGAGTCCATCGTCCTGATTGCCTGTTGCGCTATAAACGCTTTTATATCGAACTGTTTAGAACAACAATGCTCAACAATGTTATACACGGCCCAGTAGATTACGAGAATGATAGATTTTGTTAGTTCAACAATGCTACCGGCACCGTAGCCACTCTTATTTACATCTAGTTCACAAGGAAATCCGCTAAATCGAACTGACCGCAAGAAAACACAAATGCCTTCCATGTTATCAGTATGTGAGTTGGAGCACCTTCTTGCTCCTCTATATTATGATGAAATAGGTTGGTATCACTACATCGTGGTAAAACAATTATTCCAAATTATGTTCGATGGTCTGAGGGTGTGTTGGGATTCCCGAAATGTTCAACCTTGTCACGAATGAGAATGAATGAGAATGAATGAGAATGAATGAGAACGAATGAGAACGAATGAGAATGAATGAGAATGAATGAGAATGAAGAGAATGAATAAGAATGAATGAGAACGAATGAGAACGAATGAGAACGAATGAGAACGAATGAGAATGAATGAGAATGAATGAGAATGAATGAGAATGAATGAGAATGAATGAGAATGAATGAGAATGAATGAGAACGAATGAGAAGAATGAGAATGAATGAGAATGCATGAGAACGAATGAGAATGAATGAGAGTGAATAAGAATGAATGAGAACGAATGAGAACGAATGAGAACGAATGAGAATGAATGAGAATGAATGAGAACGAATGAGAAGAATGAGAATGAATGAGAATGCATGAGAACGAATGAGAATGAATGAGAGTGAATAAGAATGAATGAGAACGAATGAGAACGAATGAGAACGAATGAGAATGAATGAGAGTGAATAAGAATGAATGAGAACGAATGAGAACGAATGAGAACGAATGAGAATGAATGAGAATGAATGAGAACGAATGAGAACGAATGAGAATGAATGAGAATGAATGAGAATGAATGAGAATGAATGAGAATGAATGAGAATGAATGAGAATGAATGAGAATGAATGAGAACGAATGAGAACGAATGAGAATGAATGAGAACGAATGAAAACGAATGAGAACGAATGAGAACGAATGAGAACGAGTGAGAACGAATGAGAATGAAGGAGAACGAAGGAGAATGAATGAGAACGAATGAGAACGAATGAGAATGAATGAGAATGAATGAGAACGAATGAGAATGAATGAGAACGAATGAGAATGAATTAGAACGAATGAGAATGAATGAGAACGAATGAGGACGAATGTGAACGAATGAGAACGAATAAGAATGAATGAGAATGAATGAGAATGAATGAGAATGAATGAGAATGAATGAGAATGAATGAGAATGAATGAGAATGAATGAGAATGAATGACAACGAATGAGAACGAATGAGAACGAATGAGAACGAATGAGAACGAATGAGGACGAATGAGAACGAATGAGAACGAATAAGAATGAATGAGAATGAATGAGAATGAATGAGAATGAATGAGAATAAATGAGAATGAATGAGAATGAATGAGAATGAATGACAACGAATGAGAACGAATGAGAACGAATGAGAACGAATGAGAACGAATGAGAATGAATGAGAATGAATGAGAATGAATGAGAATGAATGAGAATGAATGAGAATGAATGAGAATGAATGAGAATGAATGAGGGCAGATCCACTCCAATGGCAGTCGAGTCATGTAGGCGACAGATTGCCTGTTGTCTGGATCTCAATGATCTTGACATTTAAAAGCACACAAATCACGCATTGTTTATATGTTTATCTAAACCACTTATCAGCTGTCTTGGCGATTCCACTTCCTCAAATATGTGGTATTTTTTTTCGATCAACCCTAAATCTGAGGTATTTGTGTTTTTTCACAATGCGATCTCTCTAGTCCTTGATCACAAATAATGCATGACAATAGTTCACATTGACCCATTGTGTTCTCATATCGCTACTTTTGGTCAACTGAATATTAGAGTTTTCGAAAAAAATATATTCATATTATTTCTTAATTTTTCATCATTTGAAAAGTGAAAAAAACGATACCTGAATAAATTCTGGAGACATGACCTAGTTAACTAAATTAATTCCATATTTTTCACTTTGCGAGTTTTTTAAGAAATATTCATTTATGTTGTTCTTTGATTTGTATAAAAGTGAAACGAAGAAACGGTACCTCTCATTTCAGGCGCTAAATGACCTCGCTGTCGATGCGCCTTTAAACCCTAATATTCATTCATTCAATATATTCCAGAGTCTATAGACCTACTTAGCTGAATTAATGTCATACTTTTCACTTTGCGAGTTCTCGAAGAAATATTGGTTCGAATTGCTCAGTAATTATATCAATTTGTGATTTAACTGGGAATGTCTGTTGATAATGCCCATATTGATAGTATTTGCTAGCGCCAAGCGCGAGCTCAATTCACGCTGTATCACACGGCACATTGGCAGACGAAACGCCTCAGGGTTTCCACTTCCGATTTGTTCTTGTCGTCCGACACGGTTTTCCCAACTGACCAATCACAAGCCAGTATTCATCTAAACAACATGGCGGTTCACGACACCGTTTCGGTACCGATTCGGTGTCGTGATTATTGACTCAACTTCAACTTTCGTCGGCCGAAATTACGATTTTACCGGAAGTTACACTCACATTCCTCACATTCGAACAAGCATGTGAGTTGAAGGTAACGAAGGCTATGGCCATGACGTCACGTAAACGTTACGACAAAGCCAAATGGAAACAGGCATGACCAAAATCGTACCGATATCGTGTCTGACGACAAGACAAAATCGGAACTGGAAACCCTGCTTTTCAAGAGGCGCTCTTATTTCACGCAAAAACTCTCACAGCCGTCATTTATGAGATATCAATATGATTGTTTTTGCATTCTGTTAATAATTGAAGAACGGAGGTTATCGCATTTACAGAATTTTGAACACAAAATGATAATTTTTCAAATTCTTCGAATGGAAAATGAAAAATTCTCGAAAATGCGACAACCTACATATATATTTATGAATACCGAAAACATATAAAATGTGAAATATATGAAAAGTGTGAGCTAGAGAGTTCGGCGGGCTAGTCCTCGGGTTGCGCCTAGCACACGATGCATGTTGAACTCGAGTCTGGAGCGAGCGAACGACGAGCGCGTGAAGAGCGTCTGCGGCCTCTACACATAGGGCTATGGCAAGATATTCGGCACCCCAGGCCTGGACCTCGTGAGCCTGCGCCTGCGCCTTATCACGGCCCTGTTGCCTGTTCACATACACAGAGTGCTCTGGTATATAGTTGCATGGAAGATATCACAACCCTGGAATCAAATTTGAGTGAATAATTAGGATATTTGTATTCACCTAGTTTTAAAGAAAACTATTGAACTAATCATCTCAATTGAAGATATTATGATTTATTGTTTGATCCTCCCGAGACCAGGAGCTATGACGTTTGTAGTCTCGATTCTGCATACAAACATGAACAGAATCGAGTGAAATCTACGTCACGACTCGGAAAAAGGGGCGGGTCCTGGAGAACATATAAACCGATTGAAATGTCTTGAAATTCACATTATTATCCTAAGTTTTCTTCATAATTGACTTGGATGAGATGAATATCGTCATCGCACACCGAGACGCGTGGCCGAGTGGTAACACACTGCACCGTCATTCGGGAGACTGAGGTTCGATTCCCGCCATAGTCGACCATCCTGACGGGGGGAATTGTGGTGTCCCTCTGTCCTTCAGGTTGATACTGGGATGGTTCCTTGACAACAGGCCACGATCGACTCCTTCCCACCATCCAAAACATCTAATGCAATAACCTAACCTCTCATTCATCATCCACCGACGCCAATAGATCGTAGCCATCAGTAAAGTGCGTCTTCAAAACTCAATATAGAAACAAAAATATATCGTCATTATTTGTTCGAATCTAATTTTGGGATTATGATGTCCTTTTATAAGAATGTTTATTTGTGTGAAATTGTTGTTAAATTACAGCAACAGTGTGTGATATTGTTGTTAACTCACAGCAACAGTGTGTGATATTGTTGTTCACTTACAGCAACAGTGTGTGATATTGTTGTTCACTTACATCAACAGTGTGTGATATTGTTGTTCACTTACAGCAACAGTGTGTGATATTGTTGTTCACTGACAGCAACAGTGTGTGATATTGTTGTTCACTTACAGCAACAGTGTGTGATATTGTTGTTCACTTACAGCAACAGTGTGTGATACTGTTGTTCACTTACGGCAACAGTGTGTGATATTGTTGTTCACTCACAGCGACAGTCTGTGTGATTGTTGTTCACTTACAGCAACAATGTGTATCATTGTTGTTGAATTACAGCAACAGTGTGTGATATTGTTGTTCACTTACAGCAACAGTGTGTATCATTGTTGTTGAATTACAGCAACAGTGTGTGATATTGTTGTTCACTTACAGCAACAGTGTGAATCATTGTTGTTGAATTACAGCAACAATGTGTGATAATGTTGTTCACTCACAGCAACAGTGTGTGATATTGTTGTTCACTTACAGCAACAGTGTGTGATATTGTAGTTCACTCACAGCAACAGTGTGTGATATTGTTGTTCACTTACAGCAACAGTGTGTGATATTGTTGTTCACTCACAGCAACAATGTGTGATATTGTTGTTCACTTACAGCAACAGTGTGCGATATTGTTGTTCACTTACAGCAACAGTGTGTGATATTGTTGTTCACTCACATCAACAGTGTGTGATATTGTTGTTCACTCACAGCAACAGTGTGTGATATTGTTGTTCACTCACAGCAACAGTGTGTGATATTGTTGTTCACTCACAGCAACAGTGTGTGATATTGTTGTTCACTCACAGCAACAGTGTGTGCTATTGTTGTTCACTCACAGCAACAGTGTGTGATATTGTTGTTCACTTACAGCGACAGTGTGTGATATTGTTGTTCACTCACAGCGACAGTCTGTGTGATTGTTGTTCACTTACAGCAACAATGTGTATCATTGTTGTTGAATTACAGCAACAGTGTGTGATATTGTTGTTAACTCACAGCAACAGTGTGTGATATTGTTGTTCACTTACAGCAACAGTGTGTGATATTGTTCTTCACTCACAGCAACAGTGTGTGATATTGTTGTTCACTCACAGCAACAGTGTGTGCTATTGTTGTTCACTCACAGCAACAGTGTGTGATATTGTTGTTCACTCACAGCAACAGTGTGTGATATTGTTGTTCACTCACAGCGACAGTCTGTGTGATTGTTGTTCACTTACAGCAACAATGTGTATCATTGTTGTTGAATTACAGCAACAGTGTGTGATATTGTTGTTCACTTACAGCAACAGTGTGTATCATTGTTGTTGAATTACAGCAACAGTGTGTGATATTGTTGTTCACTTACAGCAACAGTGTGTATCATTGTTGTTGAATTACAGCAACAATGTGTGATAATGTTGTTCACTCACAGCAACAGTGTGTGATATTGTTGTTCACTTACAGTAACAGTGTGTGATATTGTTGTTCACTCACAGCAACAGTGTGTGATATTGTTCTTCACTTACAGCAACAGTGTGTGATATAGTTGTTCACTCACAGCAACAGTGTGTGATATTGTTGTTCACTTACAGCAACAGTGTGTGATATTGTTGTTCACTTACAGCAACAGTGTGTGATATTGTTGTTTACTCACAGCAACATTGTGTGATATTGTTGTTCACTCACAGCAACAGTGTGTGATATTGTTGTTCACTTACAGCAACAGTGTGTGATATTGTCTTTCACTTACAGCAACAGTGTGTGATATTGTTGTTCACTTACAGCAACAATGTTTGATATTGTTGTTCACTTACAGCAACAGTGAGTGCTATTGTTGTTCACTTACAGCAACAGTGTGTGATATTGTTGTTCACTCACAGCAACAGTGTGTGATATTGTCGTTCACTTACGGCAACAATGTGTGATATTGTTGTTCACTTACAGCAACAGTGTGTCATATTGTTGTTCACTTACAACAACAATGTGTGATATTGTTGTTCACTTACAGCAACAGTGTGTCATACTGTTGTTCACTTACAGCAACAGTGTGTCATATTGTTGTTCACTTACAACAACAATGTGTGATATTGTTGTTCACTTACGGCAACAATGTGTGATATTGTTGTTCACTTACAGCAACAGTGTGTATCATTGTTGTTGAATTACAGCAACAATGTGTGATAATGTTGTTCACTCACAGCAACAGTGTGTGATATTGTTGTTCACTCACAGCAACAGTGTGTGATATTGTTGTTCACTTACAGCAACAATGTGTGATATTGTTGTTCACTCACAGTAACAGTGTGTGATATTGTTGTCCACTTACAGCAAAAGTGTGTGATATTGTTGTTCACTTACAACAACAGTGTGTGACATTGTTGTTCACTTACAGCAACAGTGTGTGATATTGTTGTTCACTCACAGCAACAGTGAGTGCTATTGTTGTTCACTCACAGCAACAGTGTGTTATTTTGTTGTTCACTCACAGCAACAGTGTGTGATATTGTTTCTCACTCACAGCAACAGTGTGTGATATTGTTGTTCACTCACAACAACAGTGTGTGATATTGTTGTTCACTTACAGCAACATTGTGTGATATTGTTGTTCATTCACAGCAACATTGTGTGATATTGTTGTTCACTCACAGCAACAATGTGTGATATTGTTGTTCACTCACAGCAACAGTGTGTGATATTGTTGTTCACTCACAGCAACAGTGTGTGACATTGTTGTTCATTCACAGCAACAGTGAGTGCTATTGTTGTTCACTCACAGCAACAGTGTGTGATATTGTTGTTCACTCACAGCAACAGTGAGTGCTATTGTTGTTCACTCACAGCAACAGTGTGTGATATTGTTGTTCACTTACAGCAACAGTGTGTGATATTGTTGTTCATTCACAGCAACATTGTGTGATATTGTTGTTCACTCACAGCAACAATGTGTGATATTGTTGTTCACTCACAGCAACAGTGTGTGACATTGTTGTTCACTCACAGCAACAGTGTGTGATATTGTTGTTCACTCACAGCAACAGTGTGTGATATTGTTGTTCACTTACAGCAACAGTGTGTGTCATTGTTGTTCACTTACAGCAACAGTATGTGATATTGTTGTTCACTCACAGCAACAGTGTGTGATATTGTTTTTCACTCACATCAACAGTGTGTGATATTGTTGTTCACTCACAACAACAATGTGTGATATTGTTGTTCACTTACAGCAACAATGTGTGATATTGTTGTTCACTCACATCAACAGTGTGTGATATTGTTGTTTACTCACAGCAACAGTGTGTGATATTGTTGTTCACTCACAGCAACAGTGTGTGATATTGTTGTTCACTCACAGCAACAGTGTGTCATATTGTTGTTCACTCACAGCAACAGTGTGTGATATTGATGTTCACTTACAGCAACAATGTGTGATATTGTTGTTCACTTACAGCAACATCTGTGATATTGTTGTTCACTTACAGCAACAGTGTGTGATATTGTTGTTCACTTACAGCAACAATGTTTGATATTGTTGTTCACTTACAGCAACAGTGTGTGATATTGTCTTTCACTTACAGCAACAGTGTGTGATATTGTTGTTCACTTACAGCAACAATGTTTGATATTGTTGTTCA